>JANDJT010000141.1:8973505-8985611 GCA_024331685.1 Stegophilus panzeri | reverse complement strand
AACTCCTCCTTTCAGAGAGCATACTCTGCTCTGATTGGTCAGATGTCCCAGTCTATTGTGACTGGTCTACCGCTGTCAGCGAGCAGCCGATGAAGACCAAAGGCGGGGCTTTTTGTTACAAACCTATGTAAGTTAGTACAGGAAGTAAGTCTGGAATTACTAACGACTCGTTTCAGCTGTTCAGTATTGGTTCCTTCTTTTGGGAGTCAATAACTCCCAATGATTTTTGAAACTTTGCAGACTTTTCACATTCACAAACAGCTATATGACACACTACATGAAAAGTAATATTTGAAAAACCATAATAGGTTCACTTTAACATATACGAGTGGCTGGGATAACATAATACATGTTATAGATAAATGAAAAATTTTGTGAAAAAAAAGCAAGTGTAGTGGCAATAACAAGTTAAACTATAACCACTAATATAGCACTAGCACTTCTTTACCTAGGGAATGTTTACTAAATTCCTCATGGTTATAAAGCATGTTAAATAATGGATTTTGAATGAAATGTGATTTTTTTTTTTTCACAGAACCTTAGCTAGAAATGTCATGAAAAAAAATCTATTCAAGGAGGTGACGGCTACAGAGTACCACAGATTTTAGCATGTAATAAAGACTGAGAAATACTCGCACAAAATCTCCACAAAAAAAAAAAAAAAAAAAGAAAAAGAAAAAAGAGTGCAGGCAGCCAGTGATCGGATTTCACGGATTTCAGCCTTGTATGCCAGTCACACTTTGCTAATGAGAGTCAGGTGTGTAGGAGTCAGTGGCTGTCACGTGTGTAGAATATCAAGAGAACCAACATCTCGGAGGACTCATTTTTAGAGCCGTTTTTGAATTTGTTCCCTACTTCCTATACACCATATTGTCTGTGAGTCAGGCATTTTGTACTGTTGTGCAAATTCTCAGTGGACAATCACAAATCCAAATGATATAGAGGAGCTTGAAAAGCCCAAAGCTTGAACAGCCCTGCTCCACTGCTCTGCTCCTTAATGCAAGCCAAACCTCCACACTGTATATCTCAGGAGGTCCCACCCCATATCCCAACCAATCTCCAATTTCTATTTGTGGATTTATCTGAAAATAGGGGGTTAAATTATTGAAGATTAGTGGTTAGTGGTGAGTAAACAAGTTAAACTTGAGTGTTTGGGCTATGGAGAAAAAAGTCTTCCATGTCAGTCAGATTGGCTCCTTCTGGGAAAATAAGCCAGACTTTTTCAGCCATGTTTATTGATGAAAGCAGAATCTCTAGTGAATTCTACCAGTCTGGCTGACTCAGTATAGCTTAATAAATCATTTGGAGACTTACAAGCACACAGCACAACAATCTGAATCAGGCTCTGACTCCACTATTTTGAGTGTTACTTTGTGTTTAAACTAAATTAAGATCTGTATTTTTCAAACACCCAAATCCATAACATTAGATTTTAATAGCATTAGTTTAACTAGCTTCACGGCTAAAATACAGTGTATTTCTTCCTAATAAACAATGGGGAAAAAATTATACTACTAATTAAAATTAGGGCTGCAACTATTATTTTATATTATTTTCACAATCGATTAATCGGCTGATGATTTTTTTTCTCTCTCCGTTCCATTAATCTTTTAATCGGATCTTTAAAAAAAAAAAATCAATACCATTTATTCGTTTATTTAAAATAAAATCCACAAACTGTTACAAACATAAACTGAGATATAACTTTACATTAGCACAACTGTTCGTCCAATTTATACACACACACACACACATATATATATATATATATATATATAGTGCCCTCCACTAATATTGGCACCCTTGGTGCCAATATGAGCAAAGAATGCTGTGAAAAATTGTCTTTATTTATTAACCTTTTGATTTTTTGTTAAAAAAATCACAAAAATATCTGATAAAATATATGTAAGGGAAACCATAAGGTGCAGTGAGGACTGTATATATATAATTATTATTATTATTTTTTTAAGCAACTCGCACCAATTTCCCCAACCCCTTGCACATAGTTGAGCATTTTGGATATAAATATAAGTTTGTGCTCGTGCATCACTGTCCTGCTTCTGTGCTACACAAGCTCCGCTTTGTAAAGTTTACAAGTTACAGTCGTCTTCACTGCATTTAATATAAAATGCTCCAATGCCAGCAAACGTGTGTTTGACGTCATGTTCCACAATGAGTAAATGGTTTAGACCGTGGCATGTTTGTTGGTGCCAGACAGGCTGGTTAGAATATATCCTGGGATTTTCACACTCAGTATTGTTTAGAATTTAAGCAGAATGGTGAGGAATACAAAAAAAACATCAACGCGAGAGCCATATCTGCAGGAAGAAATGCCTTGTTGAAGTGAGACCTCAGAGGAGACTGGGCAGACTGGTTTGAACTGATAGGAAGGCTATGGTAACTCAAATCACCACTCTTTACAACCGTGGTGAGCAGAAAAGCATCTGAGAATGTTCAACATGCCAAACCTTAAGGTGGATGGGCTACAACAGAACAAGACCACACTGGGTTCTACTCCAGTCAGCCAAGAACAGGAATCTGATGCTATATTGTGCACAGACTCAATGAAACTGGAAAGGTGAAGACTGGAAAAACATCTCCTGATCTGAGTCAGAATTTGCTGTTAACAGCATGAATCCGTTGACCCAACTTTCCTTGTGTCAACAGAAGGGCTGGTGTTGGAGGTGGTGTAATGCTGTGTGAGATGTTTTCTTGGCACATATCGAGTCACTTAATACCAACCAAACATCGTTTGAATGCCACAGCCTGTTTAAGTATTGTCGCCAACCATGTGCATCCCTTCATGGCCACAGTTTCCCCATTGTCTACAACTTCCAGCATGATCATAAGATAGGTCACAAAGCACAAATTGGTTTAAACTGGTTCTGTAAACATGACAATGAGTTCAGTGTACTTCAGTGGCCTTCCCAGTCACCAGATCTGAATCTAATAGAACACCTTTGGTATGTGGTAGAATGGGAGATTCGCAGCATGAATGTGCAGCTTACAAATCTACACCAAGTGATGCAATCATGTCAACCAGAATCTCAAAGGAATGTTTCCTTGTGGAAACCTTGTGGAATCCATGCCATGAAGAAATAAGGCTGTTCTGAGTGCAAAGGTGGTCCTATGCAAATTCTATCCTCTCCAGTTTGCTTCTCTTATTGTATAGATAGCAAGCACAACTGCTTAGCATTTTGCCTTTATTTAAGACAGAATGCTTCATAGGGCTGGAGGGTGACACTCCTGTAAATCTAGAATAGATGTCTATTGACAGGTTTAACATTCTGTGCAGGCACAAACTTACCAGGATTTACTTTTTTTTCAGCGCTTCAAAATTTCCGTCTATCGGCGTTACAGCGACTTTGATGTCTTCCATGAGCTTTTGCTCCAGAGGTATGCCTACAGAATGGTGCCTTCCCTGCCACCCAAAAGAGTGCTTAAAGGAGGTATGATGTTATGCCGTTTAATATATGCTCTAAAAAGCCAAAAGCTTGTAATGAAACCTGTAAATCAAAGTGTAATACAATGTAATTATGGGTGTCGCCTGTGGTTTGGTGCTTTGACCCTCGGAGTCGTGCTTCTGCCAGCACACAATCAGCAGATAGCAATTTTGCACTTTGTGTTTGGCTATGGCTTAGTCATATTTGGGGTCATTTATTCAGATTTACCTTAAATAACCTTATTTCTCCTCCTCTGTTCACTACAGTATTGAACTCAATGTCAGAGAAAGAGTTCATCGAAGGACGGCGGCGTGCTTTGGGCAGATTTTTGAACCTTGTAGCAAGACATCCCTTTTTCTCGGAGGACGAGCTTGTTAAAATATTTCTTACATTCAATGGCTCGGTGGGAACCTTTTTTTCACATTTCTTTCATGTGATACTAAAGTATTGCTATGCTATTGTTGTTTGTATATGTATGTACAGTATATACGTGTAGAACTATTAGAGTAGTTTTTTACGGTTTTGGTATTCCTGGGACATTGGATTTGAAATGATCATTGGCAAAAATGATGCCATAGTGAATGTTTTCATGGGCCATATTTTGGCAAATCTATTTAGTCAACTAGTAAGAACAAAAAGACTTGTATGTAGGGCTGCAACTAACGATTATTTTCATAATCGATTAGTTGGCCAAATATATTTTTTTGATTAATCGATGAATTGGATTGGGGGGGAGGCGCAAACTTTCAGTACCATTTTTTCGTTTATTTAAAATAAAATCCACAAACTGAGTGTTACAAATAGAAACTTCAGACTAAAACCTTACACAACTGTTTCTCCAATTATATAAGACTGAAAAGAACCCAATACACACAGATACACACCAGAATATATATTATTCATTATGGACTGTAGTTTAATTCAGTGCTTTTTGTGCATCCATAAAAAATAATGCATAAATACTAATATATAAAATAAACTAAGTATATAACTAAGTATATAAACAGTAAACTGATGAAAGTCATCGTCGGTGACTCTGGGTATTAGGCTAAAGCTAGCGGCTTCGCATTATGTGCGTATGACGTCATGCGCCGTCGACTAGGAAGCGGCTTATACTTCCGGTTAGTTTAAAAAAAAAAACCCGCTAGTGTTCCTTTTGAGACTATATTACCTTTCTAAAATTCACACACTAGACGGTGGAGTACACAGTGCATAGTGTAAATGTATAGGACCTCATTTGGGACACAACTTTAGTATTTACTCTCCGAAACGTGTTTTCAGAACAGAAGTAACATAATGAGTAAATGTACCGCGCTCAGAACAACTAATCGATAATGAGATTCGTTGACAATGATTCTCATCATCGATTATTGTCGATTTTATCGATTAGTTGTTGCAGCTCTACTTGTATCCCTTTGGGTCAAACTTTTCAATGTTTACAGATAAAACTAAAGAGATTTAAAAAGGGAAAGGATGTCCTAGACCTTTACAGACTTGTTATGCATTTTATTTTCTTTGGTTGCATTTTCTGTTCTTGGGGTTCAGTTGTTTACGTCATGTGATAATAGTGCTGAGATCACGCTTGTGTGACTTTAGGTCCTTTTTATTTATGCTAAGGTTGGACACATCCATGCTGCCATCCTGAATAATGTTCTCAATCAGTTTTGTACAGTTGTACAGTTGTACAGAATGTACACTTTTTTTTTCTGCAGGTTAATTCAGCAAATTATTTTCTTTGTGGTTTTTCATCAAAACGTTGAGTTGAACTAAGTTGAACAATATGTTCTTGGTACTCATTGTTGTTCAGAGTCTTTTGTTTATAACCCTATCTGGATGGGATTAGTGTCTCTTTTATCTCCTGTGAGATAAAACTCTCAAAACTGGACAGCAGGATGAGCAGGTTTCTGTAGGATTGTTTTAATCTACGATCCTAGATATTTGATCACACTCGGTCAAATGTTATCTGGTCTGGTCTGCACTTATATAGCGCTTTTATCCAAAGCACTTTACATTGGTTCTCATTCACCCATTCACAATGGTAGCAGAGCTGCTATGCAAGGCACACATCAGGAGCAATTAGGGTCTTGCCAGTGTCTTGCCCAAGGACACGTGGGCCGGAAATTGAACCAACAACCCTATGATTAGTGGACAACCCACTCTACCACCTGAGCCACAAACAAGTGGGTATTATAACTCCCAAACAGGGACTTGAACCCTAGACCATCAGATTAAAAGCCTGTTGCTCTACCGACTGAGCTGTCTGGGCTTTTATATGCATTGTATGCATTTGTGGTTTGAATGCAGAAGATATTATTGGATAATACACAAATATATTTATTTATTTATTTGGTAGCATCTAATATTAGCTGAATAAAGAACAGCGATACAATTTCTCATTCATTTTATTACTAGACTAGATTATAATACTCTGCAGGAGTGCAGTCCTCCGATTTCGCGATTCTGAAATGATTCTGTAATATTGATTACACATGCTACCTTAATAAATACAGCGAAGGAAAGCAGTCAGAAAAATGTTTTCCCACACAAGAGGCAGCATCTGGCTGCAAAAATCACAGAACTGTTGATCTGGACAGGAATAAAATGACCAGACCACTGTAGATTTGGTGTATAGTAGATAGTTTGGTCTGTAGGTTTTTGGGGGGGTTTTTTTAGGAGAGGAAGGATACGAAAGACTGACATTACTGAAAAAGACTGGTATCCATCAGTGTCTAATATGGCTTACAGCTATGATATTTTCATCATTATGATAGCCTGCTAACACTTCTTTGGCCTCACAGAAAGAAATGTGTGATAGAAATGACACATTTAACAACTTGACCCTTTTTTTAAACCTGTTTTGAACATGAATTCATGATGACACAAAAAGTGAGAACTAATCAGCCTGTTGAGGAATAACTCTTGGTCTCCTTAAACATGTTTTGCTCTTTATCTCCATTCATTTGAAATCCAATATGCTAGGGTATTGAGCCAAAAACCAAACAAAAATAAATGCTCACCACTTGATTTTTAGGTATTTTTGAGTATTTAGTTTGTTCTCGTGATTTTCAGCAAAACGCATCAGCAAAATACGCGTGAAGTCTACAAATTTTGACCAGGGTTTACTATACATATACGTAATGATGTCATTTACACAAACTTTCCTATTTATTCATTTGGTTTGTTTATCATATCTCAGGACGTCCAAGTAAAGCTACGAGATGCTTTCAAGAAAATGGGAGATGAGTTTATGACCTATACATATGCAACACAAGCCAAGGTTTCTATTTCTTCTTCTTCTTCTTCTAGATTCACATGATCTACTGTATTGGGTGCTACACTAGTCATACTCGGTATCATTATGCCCTAACACCGGTCGCGTATGTCTTTTCTGTAGGAATACCTCCCTCCGGACATCCAGGCCCTGTTTACTACATGCCGAGAGCTGATCAGAAACATCCACAACAGCTTTCAGAAACTGCGGGACCGAGCAGAGAGAATGGCAGAGCGTTCAAAGGAGAACTCCACAGATCTGCTCATGTTTGGGAAGGAGCTTAGGTCAGTAACACCCACACGTCTGCTGTACATCAGCTATACGATGTTGTGATACAGTATTGTTTGCAATTACCCTATTTAAGTTAAATGCTGTAATGAAAAATGATTATTAAGTTATTAATGACAAACATTTAATGAATTAAATGTTATAAATGCATATAATATAGTTTTCTCAAGACTTTTGAAACTTTTCCTTTTTAAATTATGGCTGTAAATGTGTTTAATGGTCATTTTAACTGCTTAGGCATTTTTATTTTATTTTATAACCGTTAGCTGTTCGGTTGTGTTGAATGTTCCTTGGGGTTCCCCACAATGATGAATGAAAAGTTTTGCAACATCCTGTTTGATCAGGAGGTTTTCTGGAAACTAGGGGAAATTGAAAAACATTAGAAGCATCTGTTTGCATTTCTTTTAAATATATTTTAGGGTTGTCTGTATTCTTACCATGTTTTTGAGAGAATATATCACTTTCATGTAGTTATCTAAATCAGCCAATCATGTTGCAGCAGCATAATTCATAAAATCCTGCAGATACAGGTCAAGAGCTTCAGTTAACATTCACATCAAACTTCAGAATGGGGGAAAATGTGACCTCTGTGACTTTAACCGAGGCATGGTTCATGGTGCCAGATGGGCTGGTTTGAGTATTTCAGAAACTGCTGATCTCCTGGGATTCTCACACACAGCAGTCTCTAGAGTTTACACAGAATGGTGCAGAAAACAATGATGAGTGAGCGACAGGTCTGTGGATGGAAACGCCTCAGAAAGGTGATGAGAGGTCAGAGGAAAATGGCCAGATTGGTTCGAGCTACCAGGAAGGATACAGTAACTCAAATAATCACTCGTTAAAACCGTGATGAGTAGAAAAGCATCTCAGCATGCACAGAACTTGGAACCCTGAGGTGGATGAGCTACAACAGCAGAAGGCCACATCAGGTTCCACTCCTGTCAGCCAAGAACAAGAATCTGAGGCTATAAAGGACACAGACTCACCCAAACTGGACAGCTGAAGATTAGAAGGAAAAAAAAAATCACCTGGCCTTTTCCAGTCTTCAGCTGTCCAGTTTCAGAGATCTCTCTCATCAACAAGGTGTTTCAGCCTGCAGACACTCTGCTCACAGGATGTGTTTTGTTTTTCACACCATTCTGTGTAAACCTTAGAGACCGTTGTGTGGAAAATCCCCAGGAGACCGTCGGTTTCTGAAATACTCAAACCAGCCCACAACCAAGCCACAGTTAAAGTCACAGAGATCACATATTTCCCCATTCTGATATTTGATGTGAACATTAACTGAAGCTCTTGCCCTCTATCTGCATGATTTTATGCATTGTGCTGCCGACACATGATCGTCTGATTAGATAACTGCATGAACGTGCAGCCGTCCAGGTGTTCCCATTAAAGTGGACGGTGAGTCTATATTACTCACGATGAGGTAAAAGCTCCCCGTATAGCCTCATTTGCTTTACAATAGCTATAATTGGAATCAGATACTTCCTTTTTGCGGCCTACTCCAGTAGACTATAAAGCAGATAAACAATTGCATTTGTTCAGAAAGCAGGAAGTGTCGCTTTTGTGCAAGGGGAATTCAGGAATTATTTTGAGCTGCTTCTTGGAAACATTTTAATTCTAAAACATTTTATTAAATTATTTCGCAACATTAAATGCAACATTGGCCTGCACATGACCAATGACCTGCATTACTTTTCTTTAGTAGTGAAGCTCAGTAAATAATACATGGTATATCGCTGTGTTTGGTTTGAATTTGCTTGATTGGTTTGAATTTGCTGTGTTTCAACATCCCATAGATTGCATTTTATTAGATTTTTACTCCTTTCCCCAGTACATTGGGTTGTGACCCCTCACCCGTGCCTGTCCTGGACTCCTCTAAGAGCATGTGGGCTGATTTGAGACTCTCTCTCCGTGGCCTTTCCTCTGAATTCTCCCTGTTATCAGACAAAGCTGCCCAACAGGTACTGGCTCATTTATAGAAAGTGTTGATGCAGGACATAGAAGAGATAATCAAAGCCCAGGCCCTTGTATGTTTTTATATATATATATATATAGGGAAAAAGGGAAGAGGATGATGTGGTGGAAAAACTGAACTTCTTCCTGGATTTGCTACAGTCATACAGGGTGAGTATGTATAAAGTGTTAGCATGGTTATACCTGTTCATGTTTTGTAGTATAATTCTGTAGATTATATATTATTACAGATTACAGCCTAAACCTTTTAGAGTGGATTTAAAACATAAAATGTGTAAGCTGCTTACTGCCTACGGTGCAGGACTTGTGCGAGCGTCACGAGAAGGGCGTTCTGCACGAGCATCAGAAGGCCCTTCAGAAGTACAGTGTGATGAAGAGACAGATGATGAGTGCAGCCGTGCAGTCAAAAGAACAGGTGTCCGTGGAGCAGCTGGAATCCCGCATCGTCCAGGTCAGTCTTCTTATAGACACAATTACACATGAATATATATTACAAGAAAAAAAAAAAAACAATATTCATTTTACCTTGTATACGTGAGGTGGTGTTTTTCCTCATTGTTTCTATGAAATAATGACTCAGTAATGAAAAGGCATAAACAGCCTTTCATAATTTTTCTGTAAATTCATCAAAAATATGTAAAAAAAAATGACCTAATGTTTACACAAATATTCAGACCCTTTGCTCGGTCACTGGGAAACGAGCTCAGGATCAGCCTCGAGATCTTTCAACAACTCTCAAACAACAATTTCGTAGATTTGATCTGCAGGATTGTCAAAATATACAGACTTGGTGAAGGAAATCCAAAATGTTTCTGGAGTTTTGAAGGTCCCTTATGACTTCTGTAATTCTTACATGGAATAGCTTTGAAACTAACAAGATTCTTCCTAGAGCTGACCACCCGGTCAAACTGAGAAACCTTGGGAGAATGCTCTCGTCAAGGAGGTAACAAAGAACCCAAAGGTCCCTCTGATGGAAGTCCTGAAGTCCTGCATGGAAAACCTGCCTGAAGGACAACCATAGCACTTGACCAATCAGGCCTTTATAGTAGAGTGGCCAGACTTACTTCGAGTTTGCCAAAAGGCAACTAAAGGATTCCCAGGCCATGAGAAAAAAGACTCTGTGACCTTGGATTGAACTCTTTGGCCTGTATGCGAAACAATGGATCTAGAGGAAACCATGCACCACTCATCACCTGGCCAAGCACGGTAGTGGCAGCATCATGTCGTGAAGATGTGTTTCAGCAGCAGGGGCTTGGAGGCCTGAGAGGATATGAGAAAAGATGAATGGATCAGAGTACAGAGACATCCCTGAGGAAAATCTGTTCAACGATGGGCATGACCTCAGATTGGGGCAACGGTTCACCTTCCAGCACAACAATGAATTAAAACAATCAGGCGCACAGGTGGCTGTTGAAAGTGTCCTAAAGGGGCCCAGTCACAGCCGTAACACAAAATAATATGACGACGCTCCTGTTCAACCTGACAAAACATGACAGGTTCTGTAATGGAGGAATGGGAGAAATTCCCCAATTCCAGATGTGCCAAACTTAATATTCAACAATGCCAAGGTGCTTTAACAGAGCACTAATTAAAGGGTCTAAATACGTATGTAAAGGTGATTTTACTTGTAATAAATTTACTGTAGGAAGCTGCGTGTACTTTTATTATAGAGTATTTTTCAAGGTATTTAAATATAAATAAATAAAAACCATTTTACAGAAACCGACCATTAAAACGAAACACAGCGACCACTGTTCAGCAGTGGTTTGTGATTTTGATGGGGCAGGATGACATTAATAACGACCTCGTGTCAAACTAAATTAAGTCGAGAGGCTATCTCACATGACTCATGCTGTAGGTTTCTATCTAGTGAATTTTTAGAGTAACCCTGTAATAGTCAGTTGAGAGTCAACAACATACAGTCTTCCAGCATACCGTAGAGTAGAAGCTTGTTTTAAGGGGTTTCAGACATACCTTTGTTCAATCTTTGTTCGATGGAATATCATTAACCAGGGTTGACAGGGTTTCAGTGGAATTTCCAGCTCAACATCATCTTAAAAACCACTCAAAATACCTGAAACTTGCCCAAGAATTTGGCCATTGGAAAAAGGGAGACATTTTTCATCTTTTTCTTAGCCTTTGTGTGGGAAATTATTTCACACATCAGTATGTATTTCAGACGTACGGATATAATCCCCTTTCTCCTCTCCCAATCTTGGAAACATATCTTACAACAGAAATGGTTCTGTACTGTACATCATAGCACGCTGCTCCATGATTGCGCTACATCTAGAAAGACGAGCAAATCAGTGGAACTTTGGCTTTCTATCTGTCAAATAGCAACATTTTAAAATCGGTAGTCACTCAAGAGAGATAATTAGTATTTTAACGGGATTTGAAACGTATGGAATGAGGAAAAGTTGTGAATGAGGATTAATATTCGCCCCACCTGACCCTATGGATGAGCCACTGCCATGTTGAATCACATATTAAATATGATTAGGCAAGACTTCTAGAACATTTTTTGGAAGTGTTCTGACAACTGAAATAAAATCATGTTACATTATGATCTTGTCTATATACCAACATACCAAGGGTTTCTTTTATTGTTTTTTCCGCATTTTGAGTGGGATTCAAACAAACCCCTGGCATATACAGATTGGAAAATATTTAAAGACCCTGTTCATTTGATTTTCTCTGTTTGCAAGGTCTTGATTTAACTTTGTCTAACTTAATTATTTTCTTCAGCTGTTGTTTTCAGCTCACTGTGACTTATTTGTGAAGTTTGCAGATCAGGCAGGAAGTCACTGAACCTGTCAGTGAAAAGCATTCGATGGAGATGTTATCATATTTGTAATAGAGATAGTATATCTTAGTGTATGTTAAAGTTTATTTTCATTGCAACTTGAATGTACACTATTTAAGAACTTATTGTACAGGGGCATCTCAAAAAATTTATATATATAGTGGAAAAGTTCATTTTCTCCCATAATTTAATTCAAAAAGTGGAACTTTTATATATTCCAGATTCATTACATATAAAGTGAAACATTTCAAGCCTTTTTTTGTTTTAATCTTGATGATTACGGCTTACAGCTCATGGAAATCAAAAATCCAGTATCTCAAA
>JANDJT010000141.1:8962612-8973405 GCA_024331685.1 Stegophilus panzeri | reverse complement strand
TATTTCACTTTATGTGTAATGAATCTAGAATATATGAAAGTTCCACTTTTTGAATTAAATTACAGAAAAAAATTAACATTTCCACGATATTCAAATTTTCTGAGATGCACCTGTACTGTAAGTAACAGGGTTGTTAGGAGGCCACTTCTTATACTTGGCCCATTCCCTTCAAATGAAACTGCCTACAGAGTAAATTAATAGAGGGTTATTTACATAGACAGTAATGTCCTCTCTAGAGTGCTGGGGAATTTTGGTTTGCCCTAGTCAAGAAGAAACTGAACCGGAGGAAGTAAAAAGGACAGAATGTTCCTCACCACCAGATGTTGACTTGCTCTACATGCCAAGTCTTTTAGGAACATAAAGGTTTAAACTGCCCACATGGTGATATGATTGACTCAGTTGTTCTATAAAGGTGGGAATGCTGAGTTACAAGCCCTTGATACATAATCATCATTCAGCACACAATATCTCTGTGACTTTATTTCCCCTGCAGCAGGAGAATGCAATCCAGACGATGGAGCTACGAAACTACTTTTCCCTCTTCTGTGTGCATCAGGAAAGCCAGTTGATCTTTGCCTACCTCCCCATCACCTCGCACATCCTAGGGGCCTTCGTCAATTCACAAGTGCAGAGTCACAGAGAGGTAAGAATTGTTGGCTATTCAAGTTACATGATGTGGACAGACAGAGGGAAGATGAGGGAACAGTGAAAAACATGGTGACTTGGTTACTTTACGAAAAAGGAAGTGAATACCACACAGTGTGTGGTACAAAGTGAATACTCTTTGAAAGCAATTCATCCTGAGTATGAAAGGCATTCACTTCCCTGTCCAAAATTCACATGAGCAGTAACTTTACCTGTCTGGGGATTTTTTTGGTTAATTCCCTCCAAGAGCTCGTGTTACATATTTTTGGCCTGCAGGAAAGAGTGATTACAACAAACTTTTAACACTACAGCTATGTAACACTGTAGTCAATCACATTACAAACCAAGAACATCAAGGTACTTATAACAGACTGTAAAATCTAACTTCATTGGGTGCACCAGAAAACAACAACAACATAACTGTAAAGAAATATGTTGCCAGTAAGAGTTATTTTTTAATCAGCCCATATATTTGAACTGAATGTTGATTTGAATGATTATACTTGAAATTAAAATACACCACTTGACTCTCACTTTTCCCTTTTCAAGAAATGCTCAACTCAAAATGCTTCATATATGTATTAGAGTCTATTAGTATCATATAAGAACTCATTCAAACTAAAAACATAAAGGCTTTTTAATGTCAGGACTGGTCGTTCCTGAAAATCGTTAACTGCTTGTCGAAGATCGACATTTTCAGGGTCAAGCGTAAATACAAAGAGATACTTCAACAGGGATTCAGAAAAAGCAAAATAAGCATTTCAAAAAGATGAGAGCATCCAAAGGCCACGAAGGCACAAAGTGCAGTATATATAGCAATAATAAAAGGACCTTTCGTCCTTTCCAGAAGTTCTAAATATTTAATGAACAATTTGGCACCCTTAACCGCTAAGATGAATGTAAGGTACTGCTGCAAGCCTTAGTCATCATCTCAGGGCCAATGGTTTCAACTTCATTCACTGCCGGGGGAGTGTAAGCCAGACAAGGCCCCAAGCCTTAAGCAGTATGCCACTGAATGTTCCCAATCTTTTCTGGAATCCATCCATGGTGCCTCTGTGCACACTTTCTTGAGAACATCTACAATTATTCCAGTAGCTAGGAAACCACACTCTTCAGAACTAAACCACAACAGCCTGGTTGTACTTAACTTCTGTAATCATATAGTGCTTTGAGTGACAAGTGCTGAAATCCAGTCTTCTAGTTCAAAGTTGGCTCCAAGCCCACATGGCCAGAAGTCCCATGTTCCCTGTTACACTTTGGCAGGATCATCTTCAAATATAGTTCTGCCTTCAACCCCATCTAGCAACACCAAGAAACTGCACCATCACAACATCCCTCCATTAATCATCCACTGGATATAGAACTTCCCCATTGACAGGCCACAAGCTGTAAAACATCACCACCTGCGCCCTCCAAAGATGTACAATATATGTGGACGCCTGACCATGACCCACATATTTGGGTCTTCCCCAAACTTTTACCACAAAGTTGGAGGCAGATGATTGTCTTTGAATGTCTTTGTATGCTGTGGCATTACGATTTCCCTTCAGTGGAACTAAGAGGCCCAAAGGTGTTCCAGCATGACAGTACCCATGAGCACAAAATGAGCTCCATGAAGACATGGAGACAAAGGTTGGTTTGATAGAACTTGAGTGTCCTGCACAGAGCCCTGACCTCAACCCCACTGTACATCTTTGGGATGAACTAGAACACCGACTGCACTCCAGACCTTATACGCTCTTATAGATGAATGATCACAACCACGCTCCAAAATCTAGAGGAAAGCCTTCCCAGGAGAGTGTAAAGGGGGTCCAACTCCATATTAATGCCATGCCTTTGGAATAGGATGTTCAACAAGCACATATGGGTGTCATGGTCAGAATGAAGAAACTAACCTAACCAAACAGGAATAATTTGTCAGTGTTTTTGTTCTGCTTTAAAGTGCACCTATCATGTTTTTTTAATATTACCTTTCATGTAGTGTGTTATAGAGCTGTTTGTGAATTTTAAAAACGTTTGCAAAGTTTCAAAAATCAAAGCGCACGACAAACGGAGTTAATAACTCCCAAAAGAAGGAACCAGTTCTGAACAGCTGAAACGAGTCATTAGTGATTCCAGACTTACTTCCTGTACTAACCTACGTAGGTTTGTAACCTACGTAGGTTTTGTAAAACCCCACCTCTGGTCTTCATCGGCTGCTCGCGAACAGACGGAGTTGAAAGTCGTTACGATAGTGGGTGTTTCCTTATTGAAACATGCTGACAGCGGTAGACCAATCACAACATACTGGGACATCTGACCAATCAGAACAGAGTATGCTTTCTGAAAGGAGGAGTTTAGAACGAATCCTTTAGAACGGATCATTTAACGAGTCGTTTGTGACACTGGGGGGGAAAATGTAATGCTGCAGTTTAAATTATGAGCACGTTAAAATGTTTTTTTGACCTTGGATGCATGTAAATTTATTGTATGAGAGCTTTAAAACAAAATTAGGCACGTTTCAAAACCATAATAGGTGCACTTTAAAGATAAGCTTAAATTAAACTGAACCTTTTTTTTTTTTTAACCTTGTGTGCTCATGAACCTACTTAGATTCATCATATTAATCCCTTTTATGACAAAATCTTCGTTGTCGGTCATCTTCCACTAAAACTGCAACAACGGCGTCCGATTTTGTATCCAATCATACGCAGGCTAACATTTAGAGCTGACTCGGTGTTTCGTTTCCATAAGCCATAAATTCCATATGGATCAAACCAAAGTCATGTATTATACATGCGTACAGTATTCCTGCTCAGATATGCTGTTTTGCTTGGAAAGATGTCACATTGTGGAAGAAAAATGCATTCAGAATCCAATATATTAAAATATTTCTAAATGTTGGGAAGTATTTAGCCAGTATAAAGTTTTATCAGCCTAAATTTCTGAAGTGAAGCTTCGAACAATGACTATGAATGAACAAGTCTTTTTAAGATCACTACAAGGGAATTTATAATGTGAATTAAGCCATCATTGTTTTGCCATAGATTATGTAAGTGTCTTTTTGCCAAGTTTAAAGTGGATTTTTAGATCCTGCAGCACAGGTTTATAGAAAATATCACAAACCACTAAACTCTGAGTTTTTAAAAGCTTAAAAGCTTAAATTATGGGTATTCAGTGACAGAACAGCCAGTATGGATATGTTTTTGGATGCTACTACAATACCACTTATAACATCCTGTCTACAGTAGCTGATGACACCTTGGTTTCATTCATGGAAAATATTAAGTAAATTGCGAGGATTTCAGAACATGTTAGGTTCATTAACATGAATTAGCATCTCTGTAAAAGAGCCCTGACCTCAACCACACTGAACACCTTTGGGATGAACTGGAACGCCGACTGCACCCCAGACCTCCTCACCCAATAACATCAGTGCCTGATCTCACTAACAAACACAAATTCCCACAGCCATGCTTCAAAATCTAGTGGGGAAACTTTAAGCTTATTATCATTGCAAAATTGGGACAAAATCGTACTTACTTTTGGTGATATAGTGTGTTTTTCCTTCATTACCGAAACGTTATGAGATCCAACTACTTAAACTTGCACTTTCAGCAGCTTTAAATTATGGGCAGCGTTTTCTTTAAATGAGAGTACTACTTTAATTAATTTGAGAACGAATCTGTTACGTGCAGACGTATTTAACTGGCAGTTACATTCTCCATGAAGTAAACTGCGCACACATTTTATAACCTTGAGACTTCTACTACCACTGCGGGTTTTTTATGGCCATGTTAAACTAAATCTTATCGATGAATTAATTCAACAGAAAGCCGTTGGCGGTCTCTTCACGACTACGTACTAGTAGAAGGTCAAGTCGAGTATGGTATTAATGTGCTGGTCTCTTCATAGTCATATATTTCTACAACTGTCCAGAAAATATTCTGAAAAAAAAACAACATTTTTTTAAATAAATTGTGCAGGAAATGTGAAGTAACTTTCTCTATGGCTTCCATAAAATCCCAGTCCAATTCTGGTATTCTGCTTGTCTCATGATCTTGTCTTTCATCTCCATGTAGATGGGCCAGGTCTGGATCAATCTTCACTCCAAGCTGAGTGGACTTTTTGCAGACAGTAATGGAGGTCAGTCTCCTCCTCTCACGCCAAAATAGCCTGGACGTGGTGCTTAGAGACGGGACAAATGGAAACGCTGGGCTACCAGAACCACTTCAGGCGACGTTCTTTCCTTTATGTATCCTACAAAAACACTACCATGTATGATGGTTCTCTTTTTCTGTTACTTCGAGCTCATTTCTATGCAGAAGCGTATCGATCTTTTCTTTATCAGTGCCGCTTCATGCCGAGCTTGATGGCAAAATGACACCAACATATATTTTGTATGAAACTACTTTACTATCTTTGTAAGGTAACTTAAATGAAAAGGAACGTTTGCTCTTTTAAATTTTTTTTTATTAAATTAGTCCTATATGCTATGTAGGTCATTATTAAGCTAAGGATGTAATTTTAAGAATGACACTTCTTCATTTTGTACAGAATCATAAGGAACATTCTGTACAACACGTTTACAGCCAGAGGATGGCAGTATTGCTGCAAAGACGCGGTTTATTTCCACGTCCTGTATAGCTGCAAATCTTTTGAAGGGGAAAAAAAATTCTAATAGTGGCAAAGTGTCAAGATTATTACTATAATCCATTCCTTGCTAAACAAGCCAGAGCTTCGACTAGCTCTGTTCTTCTTTTTCTCCCCCCATAGTTGCAAAGTCTGAGCCCAAATCTAGAGTATGTGTACTCAAAGTAATATACATAGCAGAAGAGGAAGGACATACTAAAGATTATTTCAGATGTTTTCTTAAAGCAAATGTGTACATTCCTAGATTAGTACATCTCAGGTGAAAATATGAAGTAAAATGAAATAAAAAAAGATTGATATGAAATGTTTATTAACTTAAAGCAGAGAAATAAAGATATTCTATACCAGTGGTTTTGCCTGTATATTATCTAATGGACCATGTGTGCCATACTGGGGTGAGTCATGCCTAGCTTATTATCCAGTATCCGGATTTATTCATAGAGGCCATGCTTTATACAAAAGTTAACATTTTGTATAAATTCTGTTTTTTTGGGGGGGGTTTTTCACGAGGACCATTTTGGATCATTTTTGTTTATTCATTTTAGTTTTTGCAAACAGTTTATAACTTTTATTTGCTTGATGGATCTAGCATGGGCCATAGTCTGCCCTCTGCTGGCATTATGGGCAAATTACAACTTTAATTTCTTACTAAATGGATGTGTTGGACACGTGCGTGCTCCCACACATTATTTTCTCCACTGCCTCTGTTATTGCTCTCCTGTTGTTATATGTGCATCTTTGCTAAATCAACAATAAAGCAAGAGATTTAAGCAAGAGATTTGTGTTTTGTATTCGATATCGTACAAAAACATAATGACCAGGGAAAAAAAATCATAACGCTAAAGATAAAGGATAATGGAAATGCATTTCCATTACATTACATTTACACGGTAGAGTTTCACTATTTCTGACTACTAACCAACTCGTGCCAGTAAAAGGTACCGTGTCAAAATATTTGCATTTTATCTTTATAGAAATGAGGGATTGAGCAATTTTTTAAAATAAAAATCAGCTCACGAAACATAAAGGGATGTTAAGGTGCATGATATTTATTAGGATATTTAAGTTGGCTAACAAAGTGCCAACAAAAATAAATCAATAATTTTGAATCAGCTGCTTGTTACTCTGAGCAGTAACAGAGTCAGTCATGTCATATTCATTATACAGAAATGTATCACAATTTCAACAGAGCACTGATAGAAATTCCCTTCTTTAGGATAAATTTACATAATACATGACACTGTGGAATAACCGCATTAATTCTGTTCATATGTGAAGAACCATTACACACTTACACAGCTTAGCAGGTGGAAATGTCTTGATTTTGAAACCGAATTTATCTAATAGTTCCTATAATAAGATAAAACACCAAATAGAAGATTATTGAACCTGTATCTAGACAGTTTTTTAACTCATTTTAAGCTTGAAATTAGTAAGAAATAGGTTTAATAATCTAATATGTGGTTTACTCTAATCTTATATTATGTAATACTAGATACTTTTGAATTCGTTACATTCAAGATATGTCATTGTTTGCCGCGTACAAAGACATAACTAGTATTTTAAGTACACGAAATGAATTACAGATATCTGTGATAACTAAACTCTGTGGCATTAGACAACGTTTTTGATAAAATGCATTAAGAACCTTTCTATAGCCTCCAAAGCCTATAATGAGGATCAAACAATAACTCTGTTGGCTAACTGTGTGATTATAATCATATTATTGTGTAAAAAAGAACTGTACAGACACTACTGAACAGGTAATGTTAGGAATGCATGTAGGAAATCCTCACTTAACAACAAAAACCTAATATTAGAACATCATCAGTGTAAGACAGTATGATAAGACAACATAATCATTGCTCTTAAGCACAACACAGTGTGTGTGTGTGAGACCCCGTTCTAACAGCCGTCTCAGGATGTTATCATCTGTCTGTCTCTCTTTCTCAATCTGTCTCTCTCTCTGTCTGTGTCTGTCTCTCTCTCCGTCTCTCTCTGTCTGTCTGTCTGTCTGTCTCTGTCTCTCTCTGTCTTTCTCGGTCTGTCTATCTTGTTCTCTGTCTGTGTCTCTCTCTGTCTGTCTGTCTCTCTCAGTCTGTCTTTCTCGGTCTGTCTGTCTGTCTCTCTGTCTGTCTTTCTCGGTCTGTCTATCTTGCTCTCTGTCTGTGTCTGTCTGTCTGTCTGTCTCTCTCTCTGTGCCTGTCTGTCTCTCTCTGAGACAGCTCATCTGGTCTTTTCGAGCGAGTCTTCAGTGACCACTTGTGATTAGATTTCACGGATAAAGCTGGCTACGGTGTTGTCCCATATATTTTCATCTACATTTCAAATAAATTGTACTTGGAAGAGATTTTACTACTTTCCTCCTGCTCCGAAAGGCAGTTCAGTATAGTGCACCTCACGGGTTAAATAACATCACTACATCACACCCTGTTTAGTGAGCATACCGTAGTGAACATAACGGCATTTGGGAATGAACTTTATCTGAAGTTTAAATATATTTCAGTGTGACGGTGTTGCTTCAGACGAAAAATTATCGTGAAATTATAAACATTACCACATCGCCTTCCTGATTGTCTTTACCTCAGAAAGCAAGAGAAATTTCGCCTTCCATAGTTTATGCAAACTTGTAATAATAGCAGTAGCGCCAATGCTTGTTCTGCCTGTATAACCTTATAGACTGGTTATTATTTAAATACAAAACCTTTAAGTACTTAACATTTTGTGTAACAAATAAAGCAAAACCTTGGAAACCTACTCTTCCTACTCTTCTGTATAGTTTCTGATTCAAGGTGAAAGCCATCATCCTAAAATGAGGAATGTATCTAATGAAGAAAAAACTGATGTCGTGCTCTGTGTAACTGGTTTACCATTTCAAAGCATTTGATTCAGTTCATTATAGAAAACTACAACTTAAATCAACTTCCATAAATCCATGTTCTGTACCGCTTCTCCTACACAGCGTCGCAGGCGGGGGGGGGGGAGTCGGGACACACGATGGGTTTGGCAGCCTGGAGCATATCCCAGGGGACTCGGGGCACAAGGTGGGGGACACCCTGGACGGGGTGCCAATTAATGGTAGGGCATAATCACACACACACACTACGGACAATTTGGAAATGCCAATCGGCCTTCAACGCATGTCTTTGGACTGGGGGAGGAAACCGGAGTACCCAGAAGAAACCCCTGAAGCACGGGGAGAACATGCAAACCCTGGAGGAGACAACTTGAACTACAGAAACCCTACTGTGTGTTTCGTAAAACCATGGAAAACAAAATCTGTATAAGCTTTCTTTAATAATAAGTAGAACTCAGAGATGCCTCCACTGCCAACAAGTCTAGTCTACAGACACCATTACATACATACATACATTTGACCTTGCTGTGACCTTGACCGTGTTTGGATTAAAACTCTGACCGGTTCCTCCATGGGTTATGTTGATAATTCCATATAAATCCTACAAACGTTCAACCACTCGGTGTTGAGATATCTCGCTGAAAGGAATCTTGGACGGACACACGGACAGACTGATGGCAAAAAATCGTAGACAGCCAGAATACAGGCCTTGAGCTCCTGAATAGCAACACTTTAAATAAATAACATCTCTGTATGACAAACAGGACGGACGCTATTGAAGAAAAACTATCCCAGATGTTTGACCTTGCTGTGACCTTGACTCGCTTTGGATCAATTCTAAAACCTAAATCAGGTCATCCATGGGTTACCATGATACCTCCGTATAAAACAGTGAACTGCTCGTTCTTGAGATTTTGTGCTAACGACCATCTCGAACGGATACGTGCGTGGACGAACGCGACAACGTAATGCCTAAGAAAGAACCTGCCCAAATGAATCCCAAATGGTTTTATAGTTAATACATAATGCTCACGACGTAGAGTGGAACACAGTCCTGTTCTTAAACCTCAGAGGTGCACTACACTATACAGTCAACTTCATTTGGGATCGAGCCGAAATGTTTCTAGCAGGAAGAAAATAGCAGAATGTATGTAAGAGCGAACTGATAACAGCTCATAGTTTATTCTAAAACTTATAGAGGTGTACACGCAGGTGCTACCTGCACTAAAGCACAGCCATGTCAACGTCGCTCATGAGGTCTGATTACAAGCGGTCACCTGAAGTCGCATTTGTTACACCTGTGATCGCATCCCTCCAGGAGTCTGATCAAAGCTCCTGCACCTCGTTCAGCTTTTGTTCCAGGATCACGTCATGGCCCTGGAATTTGAAGTAGCCCGAGAACTTTTTCTTCTGCAGCATCAGCGGGAACCAGAGGACGTCGTCTGCCCACATTTCGCCGTAGGGGATTTTGTCGATGTCGAACCACCGAGGCCGCATTTCTAAAATGGAAACGTTAACAGGGTGTCAAACATTTTCGAGCAGTGCGGCGTGTGCCGCAAACTCGATGACGTGACGCAACGCGGAAGGTCCGATATTACCTTCCGATTCGGTCGGCTCGCCGTCGTAATCGTCGGCTCGGAATACGTGCACGTCCATCAGCTCCGTTTCTCCGACAAATTCGAACGTGATATTTCCGATCTTGCACAGCGTGTCTACAGTGAGGCCGCTTTCCTCCAGCAGCTCTCTTTAAAATAGCAAGACATTTTTCAGTCAGAAAAAGCAAACAAACAAACAAAAAAAAAACACCAGCACCACACGGGACTTCAGAGTCCGAGCATACTGCGATTTATTAAAAATTTAAATAAAACGAATCATTTTACTTCATCGATATGGACATTTACATATGTATGGGAATTAACAATAAAGTCAATGTGACGCTGATATAATTCTTTTGTTCTAGATAAAATGAAAAAACCCAACAAACAGACGACAAGATGTACGATGGATATAAAAAAAAAAAGTCTACACACCCCTGCAGGTTTTTATGATGTAAAAAATGAAACCAAGTTAAAATCATTTTATGTTAAATCACAACGTATACAAATTAAGTGAAAATAGGGAAAAAAAAGAGAAAAAAAACCTTACAATAACCTAGTTGCATAAGTGTGCACGCCCCTGAACTAGTACTTTATTGAAGCACCTTGTGATTTTATTACACCTCTCAGTCTATTTGGGGAGGAGTCCATCAGCGTGTCACATCTTGACTTGGCAATATTTTCCAACTCTTTCTTGCAAAAACATTCTAGCTCTGTCATATTTGTAAGGGCATCTCCTGTGCACAGTCCGCTTCAGGTCACAACACAGATTTTTAGTCGGACTCAGGTCTGGACTCTGGCTAATTCATTCAAACACACTGGTTAAGCTGTTCCTTTGTTGATTTGGATGTATGCTTTGGGTCACTGTTGTGCTGAAAGGTGAAATTCCTTTTCAGTTTACTAGCAGACACCTGAAGGTTTTGCACTAAAATCGACTGGTATTTGTAGCTCTTCATGATTCCCTCCACCTCGATAAAAACCCCAGTACTGGCTGAAGAAAAGCAGCCCTAAAGCACAACGCTGCCACCACCATGCTTCACCTTAGATATGGTGTTCTTTTGGTG
>JANDJT010000141.1:8950830-8962149 GCA_024331685.1 Stegophilus panzeri | reverse complement strand
GAGAACCATGGCTTCAGCAATCAGATGAAACCAAGAAGATGTGAAGAAAATCCTACAGGAACAGCTGGTCTTTATTTGGGGTTCATCAGAATAATTTCATTGATGACAGCTGTGTGATAATTACTTATGAATATGAGATTGAATGAGATCGGTTCGTTCTGAACACAGCCACGTCCCCGATTATAAAAGGGTGTGCACACTTATCCAAACAGGTTATTGTATAACTTTTTTATTTTTTCCTCTAAATTGATTTAACTTGGTTTAATAAGAAAAACCTGCAATTTTTAAAGGGTGTGTACACTTTTTATATCCACCGTACTTGGCAAGTCATCATTGGGTAATTTCTAATATTTATCCTTTACGATATATTTTCTTTTTTTTACTGTTGCAAAGGTATGTTCATTTTTTAATTTATTCGACACCTCTGGGGGTTTAATGGAAACTGAACGACACCAGTAGGACAGTGTGCGTACAAGTACAAGTACAATATAAGCACAGCAGTTATATTTGCTGACCAGTCATATTTCCTGTGAGTGCCCTTGATATCATTCTGCTTTAACGTGAGGAATTTTAATTACATCTATATCTCTGATCTGAAAAAATATCACCAAAAAGATCAATTTTTTCCCCCATTTCATTTGAAGAGCTCCCTTGCGAGCTTGATCTTAAGTTTAAATGAGTACTGTTCAGATTTGTTTTGTGGTGTGTGATGTGATTTGAAAATAATTACGAGCACCTTCTGACCAATCGGATTCGAGAATACGGCCGTGCGGTGGTACGAATATATTTAAAGAAATGTATATTTAATATAATAAATATATTTTAAATGAAAATTAGCTCTCTAAAATCAGTTAGGTGGGTTCGAATGTTCATGAAGCTCCACCCCCAGAATATTAGGTGGCCTGTGGAGTGTCTATAAAATGACTGACATTAGACGTGTCCAATCACAAACAAGCATCGGACACGGAATTCAATTTTTCTGACGGGTTTTCTCAGCGACTTAATACACTTTTGCTAAGGCCACAGCTTCATCCATTGTTTTTCATCATGTTCTACATAACTTCCAGATTATTTGTACAAGGAATTGAAAAAAATAAAAATAATAAAAAATCCCCGATTGCACCTTTAAATAAACAAATGCACGGACACACGGCTGATGAATATAAATGTTGGATTTGTGCAGTAATGCAGAAAGAGTCAGAGTTGTACTTTGTCTCCAAGCTACTTGCAGTGATTAGGTTTAACGGGTTTCCTCACCGCCTCGCTGCTTGCTCTATGCTCTCTCCGGGATGAACTTTCCCCCCGAAGCCGTTCCATTTCCCCGCTCCGAAGCCACGCTTCTTCATGCCGAGCAGCACACGGCCGGGCTGCACCACCAGCACCAGCGTCAGCAGCTTCCTCGTGAACATCTAATAAAACACATCGACCTAGTTACTGATGCTTAGGCTCAATCCCAAATGGCACCTTATCATGCAGGAGCAGTTTATTACACCATACATAGTGCACGACGTGCTTGTTTTTTTTGCCACAAATAATGTAGTCATTAAAATGCTTTATACTACAGCACGGTTAAAAGCTCGAGTCTGATTGGTCAGACGGTGCACACTATTTTTGTATAACTACACGGCTCAGATAGTAGTTCTGGCTGTAACGTGAACTTTAAGTTCATATCCAAGCACTCCTTCGAATACGTTATTCCTCTTGTACGGCAGACGTGCCACATAATCTAAGACTAATAATAAATGAACAAAAAAAATTTTTTATTAAAAAAACGTTCTTTCATGCAGTGCCCACATTCATTAAAGCTCTTTTTTATATTTTAGGAAAATAAGGTGTAAATCACCTCCAAATCACTTGAGATCTTCTGTAGCTCTCTAGACTATTAACTGTTCTCAATCTTTGCTAACTTTTTACATAATAATAAACAATAATAATAATAATAATTTAAGACTAATTTAAAACGAATTTAAAAAAATATCAATAATTTAAAACAATGTTTTTTTGTTGTTCCAGACTCCACTGATCACCTCAGATTACTTTTTGTTTGTTTGTTTGTTTCTTGGTTTTCTGGTGGAAACCTTTTATTTATTTATTTGTTTGTTTGTTTGTTTGTTTGTTTATTTATTTTTAAACGTCTTTCCATCAGTCCCATACTGTGTAAATTTTGTAAGTTCAGAAAGGATGTTTTCTAAAAAAAAAAAAAAAACGGTTGTCTTCATTACATATTTTAGACCTGAATGTTACAAATTTTGGACATGGGAAAATGTATTTATTTTATATTGTTTATTTTTTAAACTCATTTACTTAAATTAATATCTGATATTTAGGCAACATCAAATTCTTGTGATGGCATTTTAAGTGTAAAAAAAAATAATCTAAAAAGATATGCACATGAAAATTATTTATGCATGAAAAGATTAACACAGTAACATGTATAACTGTTGATGTGGGGGGAGGTTTAGAAAGAGACAGACAGACACACAGACAGACAGGGAAAAAGAGAGAGAGACAGACAGAGACAGATTTTAGTTATATTCTGCTGAAATGAACGAAATGACATGAAAAAAGGATTCCTTCATTTTGTTGAACGAGATTCAAAGATCCGCGTCAGTAAGATGATTTTAAAATCATTAAAAGTCAGTAAAATGAAACTTCCCATCACTAATAAAGACCCAAGCAACTAATTAACCGTTGTACTACTACTCACGGATAACAAACAGTAAGAATAACATTAATATAAAATCTTACTTGTTCAAGGACTTATTACAGTCTTGTTAATATGTTCAAAAATACTGATTTAATCCTGAAGTTACTAAAACACAGAATGCAGTGAACTGATCTCCTGATTTATTCCCGCGTGCATGTGTTTACACTCCGCCCACAGAGTGTGTTACACTGAAATAATCTCGACTAGAATCATCGACCCTGCCATTTAAAAAACATAGAGAAAACAACATATTATATTACTATATGTGACCTCCAGAAAGGCCAGTAGAGTATCTCGTGTATACTCTAGTATTTTTCATATCTTGTTTGATTTTATTTTGTTTTGTAGTAATCGTTAAGGGGAGATGTTTTAGGAAACGGGTCCACACTCCATACCAGTAGGTGGCGTTAAAGCACCAATATGGCGGCAATAAAACTGAAAAATAAAGACGAAGAAGATCCTCCAGCACGTGTTTATGAGAGACACGCTGTTTAAAGAAAAGAAAAAAACAAAAACAACTGTCACTGACAGTCGTAAACATAAACCGGACATCATTAAAAAAAAATAATAATAACAACAAAAAAAAACGAAACGATCTATTATATATTTGTTTCTTCTTAACTGGATGTTTTAAAACATAAAGCAGTGATGAGTAAGCATTGTAGTGGATGTTGTTTTGGATGTATACACGCGGTATAACTCGGATATTTTATTCTCCCGAAGATCCAGACTCATAAATCATGTGGAAATGTCTTTATTTGCAACTATGCCGCATTCACAGCTCGGCCCAGGTGCTGAAGAAAGCTCCTGTGAGGTTGAAGGGGAAGAGTGGAGCAGAGCAGCGCTGGATGGTGCGACAGATGAACGACCCCTTCGTTAAAGCAGCTCACCTTCAGCACTTCAGGTGCAGGAGCGCCTTCAAACTGCTGGAAATAGATGACAAATACCGCCTTCTCAAGCCTGGTCTCAGTGTCATAGACTGCGGTGCTGCTCCCGGAGCCTGGAGCCAAGTAGCAGTGCAAAGGGTCAATTCAACTGGGGAAAGTAAGTTCCAACCCTGCTGAAATCACCCCCAAAACAAGCAAACAATAGAAACCAGTACAGAAATCCTAATGGTTTCTGTTACAAATACCATTACAAACCATCAGCTAACCATTAAAACCATTACCATTATTGGTCCTTAATGGTATCCACTTGACATAACATGCCACCAATAGCAGGCAACAAATTACCAGAGACCCACAGGGACCATTAAAACCAATACAATTCCCATTAAAACCATTATAAATTCTGTGAGGGTTTCTATTGTTTGTATTTCAACAGGGAAGTATTTTAAAATCGAATTTGTTGCTAGTACGCATTCTCTATAACGGCAAACGCTGAGGTTCGTTCCAGCTTTAAATCAAGTTCTATACACGATATCGTCAAAAGTTTGTGGACATCTGACCATCACACCTATATGTCGGCGTTCTTCAAACTGTTACCGCAAAGTTGGAAGCACACACTTGTCTAGAGAATGTCTTTTTCCTTTCACTGGAACGAAGAGGCCCAGACATGTTCCAGCTGTTCACAAAATGGTGTGTTAATGTTCGAGTGGAAGAACTTGAGAGTCCTGACCTCAACCCCTCTGAACACCTTTGGGATGAACTGGAACTGGAGCCTCTTCACCTCAACATCAGCGCCTGATCTCATCCTCACTAACGCTCTTGTAGCTGAATGAACGCAAATCCCCACAGACACACTCCAAAATCTAGTGGGAAGCCTTCCCAGAAGACTGGAGCTTATTATAACGGCAAAGAGGGAACAAATCTGGCAATTATATTAGCATTGTAGCAGAACTGTTCATATCAACTGCAGTCCAAAGCCATCTTCTTGGTTTTTAAGTGGCACCATCCACAGTAATCTCACTGATCTTTAGGCTGTCCATGTGGGGCTGTCCTCTGCAACAGTGAGCGATTTCCACGTCTCATGGATGTTCCACAACATTAAATATAACCTTAATAATAAAAAAAGTATCATGTATTATTCATTAGTAAATAAAAAAAAATTGTAAGTGCTGTGGTATTAGAGGAATAAGAGACTTCGGGATGTGCTTTTATTGGGAATAAACATTAGTGTTGTAACAGTAATCCGCACAGCCCTATCATTGATTATTTTCCTCTAACATCACTCCCCATTATGTTTAATTCCTTACTTAAGTGCAGTACAATCACAGACATTTTAAGCCAAAACCTTAGTGATCTTAGTTTTTATTACTTTAATATTTGGCCAAATTGCCCACACATTCCTCTGACTGTCAGTAAAATATATGCTCAAAGTCAGAACTCTAGCTTCTGTCACTGTGCCAGACTTTATAAACCGGGGAAAAAATTATATGGACCACCAACACCCAAGCAATCAGAGTAATGCAGTATTTCAACATGATCTGTCGCGTTATCATTCACGTGTTTAAGGCTCTGTATCAAATGGCACCCTAAGCCATGCGGGCCTCGTCCAAATTCTCCAATACTTTAGTGACATAATGAAAGTATGAACTTTGGTGCATTTGGATCAGTCCATATGACTTCATGACGTAGCCTCTGGCATTAGGCTCATTTGTAATCAGTTAACAGTTGATCAGTGATTTTCCACTCTGAATTTTTAAACAGACATATTCACTTCACAATGATTTAATAGATTTTCCTTTTTCATGGTTTCCTTGTTGCAGGGCCTGATTTAGCCAGAGGGTGTGTATTTGGAATAGATCTGCTGCACATTGCCCCTTTGCAAGGTGCTCACTTCCTGTCCAACCGGGATATCACCAGCCCCTCTACTCACGCCGAGCTGCAGGAGCTCCTTCCTCAAGCTTATGCTGATGTCATCCTCAGTGACATGGCACCCAACGCCACTGGGCTCAGGGAGCTGGACCAGGAGAGACTCGTGTGCATGTGTCTTTCACTGCTTGAGCTGGCCGAGAAGCTGCTGCGGCCTGGAGGCTTGCTGCTGTGTAAGTACTGGGATGGAGCGCTCGCACCTAAGCTCCGGGAAGGTCTTACCCGTGCTTTTCAAGACGTGAAGACCGTGAAGCCCAAAGCAAGTAGGAAAGAGTCGGCTGAGTTATATTTCCTAGCCAGGACATTCAGGAAAACGTAGTATCACTCTTCGTGGATGTAGATTATTGACAGGATTTTTCAAAGGTTGTTTTTGAAGAATGGTGTATCAGGGATAATTCATTTTGTTTTTGTATCGTTGTTATTTTTTTTCAAATATATGAACGTGATATGACAAAAATCACGATATCACGATAATTGAAGACATTTCTATGATACACGATGCACATCACGATATATAATTTAGCTAACAAACTGTCTGCAAAACAGTATTAAAATAAACAAAAAAACATGAATGCGAGTTTGACGATACTTTTCCTTAATGCCTACAAAGACAAAGAAGATTAAGTAAAAAAAACCCAACAGTTTTTATTACATCAAATCAACAGCATCTATTCAGTACCATTGAATTTGTAATTATTAAAAGCGTCAAAAATATATCACCATACCAACGATAGCTCAGAAAAGTGTATCACGTAGTTGTTCATCATGATATTGATGATATATCGATACATCGTCCAGCCCTAGTTGTTGCATAACCACAGAAGCCTTCATTGCTTGGTTCTGAATATACAGAATGCCTGCATAACTGTTTATTACATCTGTTAATATTTGTTCGTGGGCTGCGTTTGGCAGACGTACTACAGAGAAATAACGAATATAAAAATAATCATTAAAAAACACACAGCAAAAGATTGGTTGGTTGTATCATGTGATGCATTTACTGTATTGTCACTTCTGGTGCAAAATGGGCTTCATCTGCAAACCAAAGGCCTCTGACTGGTGTACTTTGTACTGTAGTTTAAGACTTTAAATGGATTAATACATGTTATTATTAATGTAATATCAGTCTTCTGGCCCCCAAGATTAATATCTGACCTCCTGTTCCAACCTACATGAGACAATATGAAAACCAAGCAGCTTGTTCATTTTACGACATCAAACTATCGAGCTAGACCTCTTTGCAGATTGATTTAGCAAAATTCCAGGCTGCACAGCTTTGTGCCTTCAGCCATAGGTCTTAGGAAGTACTGAGCACCGTTTCAGCAAATCTTACTTTTACTACACTTTGCCGATGCAGCAGTTTGATTTGGTTACCATCAAACACCGGAGGCTGACGGAGAGGTTCAATAACTTATCTCTCGGCTCATCGTAACGTGACCCTGACGCAGATTTACGCCTCTATATGTACCTTTAACAATCATGCTGTCAAAGCAGCCTTAAATAATTGTTTATACACCCCCAATTCCGAAAATGTTGGGACAGAATGGAAAATGCAAAACATCGAACAAAAAGAGTTATTTGAAAATTCAGTTCACTCTGTACTGTATTGGAAACACATTATTGACACATTATTTGACGTTTTACTTTGTGAATTTAGTTTATTTTTTGAAAATACACTCATTTCAAATCTGATGACTGTAACACACCAAAAAAGGACAGTCGACTGTTTAGCACTGTGTAACATCACCTTTTCTTTTAATAATACTTATTAAGCGTTATGAATACACCAGTTGGTTAAGTTTAGCAAACGGAATTTTCCACATGCATCCATTTTGCATTTCTTCAGCTGCGTAACTGTACAGGGCCTTCGTTGGGGAAGGGTGTTTTACACTTCATAATGCGTCACACATTTTCAATCAGAGACCGGTCAGGACTGCAGGAGGCCATGCTATCACCCGCACTCTCCTTACGCAATCATGCGCTTGTAATCCGGACAGAATGTGGTTTGGTGTTGTCCTGCTCTGGATGGCAGCACATGTTACTCCAAAATGTGTACATATCTTTCTGCATTAATGCTGCCCTCACAGGTGTGCAAGTTACCCATGCCATGGTCACTGACACGCCCCCATACCATGACAGATGCTGGCTTTTGGACCTGACGCTGATAACAGCTTGGATGGTCCTTTTCCTCTTTGGCCCAGAGAACACGACGGCTGTTTTGTCCAAAAACTATTTGAAATGTCGACCCTTCGGCCCACAAAACACACTTCCACTGTGCTACTGTCCATCTCAGATGAGACAGAGCCCAGAGAAGTCAGCGGTGCTTCAGGACAGTGTTGATGTATGGCTTCTGCTTTGCATAGTAAAGCCTTAACTTACATCTGTGGATGCAGCGGCAAATGGTGTTGAGTGTCAGAGGTTTACCAAAGTATTCCCGAGCCCATGTCAGGATATCCATTACAGACTCATGACGGTTTTTAAGACTGTGACGTCTGAGGGATCGGAGATCACACGCATTCAGAAGTGGTTTTCAGCCTTGCCCTTTACGCATCAAGATTTGACTGGGTTCCTTGAATCTTTTAATTATATTGTGCACTGTAGAAGGTGAAATGCCCAAAATCCTACCAATTTGTCTTTGGGGAATGTTGTTCTCAATGTGTTGGATTATTCGCTGACGCATCTGTTGGCAGATTGGCGAACCTCGACCCATCCTTGCCCTTGAAGGACTAGACCTTTTTTGTAGCTCCTTATATACTATGATTAGACGATTGCCTCACCTGTTTCACATCACCTTCTTATTTCAACTTATCACATCACTATTAGTCCTAAATTGCCCGTCACAACTTTTTTGAAACGTGTTACATGCATAAATTTCAAAATAAACGTTTATCTTCAGAAAACTATGCTGTTGATTTAGATAAACCATAAAATACATTGTCTTTATACGTTTTTTGTTTAAATACAAGTCAAAGAACATTTACAAAATCACTCCTCTTTATATTATTAGCATTTTCCCAACTTTTTCTGAACTGGGGTTGTAGATTAATACAGGGATGTGCTGAAGTATTTAGGGCCTTTCTTTGTTTGAGGAGAATTCTAGATCCACGGGAAATTAGCACAAAGCAAAGCTGTGAACTGAGCTGGAATCAAAGCAGCGACAGATGTTTGCAGCTGTGACATGATGCAGCTTTTGTGTGACTACATGGGAATAAATGACTGAAAAATGGAGCTCTTTTTCTTTCACAGACTAAAGATTAGTGATACAGTCGATTAGGTTAAAAAGACAATAAAAAAAAGCAAAAAATATATCCAGAATCTTGCAATCAAACGTTTTAAAACTGAACTATCATGCTTGTAGAACTTCATCCTGCCAGTGGATGGAGCTCTTGAGTTGTCTGAATGTAAATAGCACGCCTGTGTTTTGAATGGTGTACTGTCCATTTTGATGAACTGTGAAATACAGAAATCCAACGCAGTGCATGCATTCATTCTGAATACATCCTAGCAGTTTCTGAACAATGCGCTAAATCATTTCATCAGCACCAGACAGTATTGAAATTGCATTCATATTTGTCTGCTGGTGCATTATAGCTTGTCATGGTGCGCTTTTGCCACCAGGCTTACTCATGCCACTTTTAAAAAGCCTACGAGTGCATTGAAAGAAAAAGTTCTACCTAAATGTATTCCATAATCCTTCAAGTATCATGGTAAACAAGGTAGGATGCCATTGGCATGCTGTAGCCTGGCATGACATCACGTAAAACTGCTCCTGATTGGACATCGGAGATTGGAGTCAACACTGATTGATCACTCAAATCTGGTTGCCTGTGGGACGCCCTGGATCACAGAACCACAAAACCAGGAGATGACGTAGATCTCTTCTTGTTAACAAAGCATAGGCAATCAGTTTTTTTGTTGTTTGATTGTTGCTGCCAAAAATACTTGATTTTGCTGCAGCTTTTTTTTGAAAATTTCAAAACTGCTTGAATTGGCGAAATTACAATCTCACGAAATTGTTTTGCACGGTCTTTCACAGTGGCGTTTGTTGGTAAATAAGACCTTTTAGCTGTACTTATGTTCGACGCACGTGAATCGAAGAGGGCTTTGGCTGAATGCGTGTCGTGAGGACGTCACATGACGCGTCTCGGCCCAAATCTGTGGAAAATCTGAGGTCATTTTGAAAAATCGCAATCTTCTCTGAATATTGGGTAGTTTCCTGGATTTTGCGTTTATTTCTGCCATCGCAGAATCACTAAACCTAGATGGACTGAGGAAGGAAGTAATGAACACCAACTACATATTCAGAATCCCTTTGGAATTTCCTAAAAAAAACCCATTTCAGTCCATTATTGAGTGCTTCTTTCCATCAGTGAATTTGGGAACTGTAACTACATGACTAAATGCTTAGTCACAACAGCTAACCATGCTATATTTGATATTCAGTCGATATTCAATTAGTGTCTCCATTATAGGAACGTTAAATTGTTTACAGGTTTGGGGGGGGAGTTAATCTGTTTTGCCAGTCATGCAATCATTCTCTCATTATGAACCTATGAGCAGGAAAAGTGGCCGGATAAGTGAGCTGTAGACAGCATGACTAACGAGAATGCTTTGTCCTAAAACAGCGTTTGCAGAAATAAAAGGCCACCATGTCTGCTTCATCCTAAAGTTAATTTTAGGTTAATGTATTACAGCTCTCACTGATGAGAAACCTGAATTCCAGGGAGACCCAATACATTACGATAGATTAAGATAGATTCAGTATGTTGATACGGTAGTTATTTTACTAGGTTAGAGATTCCCTCTGGAAATCGCCCTACTCTTAAGATATAGCATGCAAGTTATAATATCGAATGGGATTTGAATGTTTTATAAGGCAAAATTGCTTGGAGACAAACTCACTCTAACTGAATCTTAAGCCAGTGGAAGCAGACACATCAATATATAACCTAGATACAGTACTGAAATTGGAACATTTGATTGAAATGTTAAATATAGACTCAATGGCCAAAAGTTTGTAGACACATAACCACTCATACAGTATGTGTTGTTGAAAGTCCCATTCAAGGTGTATTCCCTATTTGCTGTTATAATAACCTCCACTCTTCTCCGAAGGCTTTCCACTAGATTTTGGAGTGTGGGGATTTGTGTTCATTCATCTACATGAGCATTAGTAAGGTTAGGTACTGATGTTGGGTGAGGAGGTCTGGTGTGCAGTTTGTGTTCCAGTTCATCCCAAAGGTGTTCAGTGGGGTTGAGGTCAGGGCTCTGTGCAGGATACTTGAGTTCTTCCACTCAAACCATGTCTTCATGGAGCTTGTTTGTGCACAAGGGGCATCGTCATGCTGGAACAGGTTTGGGCCTCTTAGTTCCAGTGAAGGAAAATTGTAATGCTATAGTGTACAAAAATATTCTATACAGTTGTGTGCTTCCAACTTTGTGGAAACAGTCTGAGGAAGAACCACATATGGGTGTGATGGGCAGGTGTCCACATACTTTTGGCCATATTGTTTACAGTTTATAGTATAAAGATTCCAGCAGCTCATCATAGTGGGAATTTCTCAGTCAGCAATACAGTCCATTCCCGAAAAACCAAAAGTGAACATATACATTGAATTATGTGTCATTTATACCATTTAATATTTGGTGAAACCTCCTTGAGCCTATTCATGTAACCAGTTCTCCATTGGATGTACAGTGAGGGAAATAAATATTGGACGCATCAACATTTTTTTCAGTAAATATATTTCCAATGAGGCTATTCACATGAAATGTTCACCAGACTTTGGTATTAACTCA
>JANDJT010000141.1:8920970-8948238 GCA_024331685.1 Stegophilus panzeri | reverse complement strand
AACCTTGAGAGGAACCAGACTCAGAAGGGAACCCGTCCTCATCTGGGTAACAACGGATAGTGTGAAAGTAAAAAAAAGTTCATTATGGTTTTTACACGAAGTCTGTTTTTTAAACTAGTCCACTGTTCAAAGGAGACCTGAGTGCAAAATTGTACATGGTAATTGCAGTCCTAAGGCCATAGCAGCAACCATAGCCCCAGCAACTACAGCGAGAATGTCCATGTGGAATTGAAGTCCAAAACCATTTCCATGGTACTTCAAGCGGTACCATCCTCAGCAATCTCCAGGCTGTAGTCTCCAGTTGAGAGCTCCATCCAGAGGTAGGGTATCAGGATAGATCAGGTAGGTCTGGAGAGCAGAAAGGGACATGCCCTGTAAGCAGAGCAACATCTAGTACCAAATAATGTAATTGTGTTTATTTGGGGCCAGTTTATAAAGATCCGGATGAGATCACTGTTCCTGTTCTTGTTTTTTTCAGTCTCTTCTCTCTTCAAGTTCATGTAGGTTGGTCTGTCTAGTGATCTTACTCATGCATAAATTTTCAGTGACTGCCTTCATTAAAACAGACCAAGAGATATGTCCTAAGAGATATATTTGGAGAAGATCCAGGACTGAGCTTAGCATATTTTTTTTACTCTCACAATCGATGGCAAAGTGCCTCAAAGCTGTGCCATATCAGATTGAGCATACAGTAAAATCATCACTCCAGACAAATATGCTGTATGTCCCACTCTCAGAGATGAGAAACTAGGCATGAGAGCAGATATATTCAAACATACTGCAAATGGATGGCTGTGATGAAAGGACTAGCAGGGCTAAGCCCTCCCTCTCTTTGAAGGAAAAAAATACATACAATAAGGCTGTAATTTTTTTTTGACATCCACATCATTTGATTTGCTGTTAATAAATGGCTTAAACTGTTTGTTTTTAGGGTTCGTTTATGGAAAAAAAGAACAATAGCATCTCCAGTGGTTGTAAAAATACACAGTATGAAGTAAAGGCTAGGTCTGATTTGTTTTCAAGCCCAGGCTGTAGATTCATAGGCGTGTCAAGTAATTACACGAGTGGTTTATTTTTTTCTTTTTTTTTGCTTACCATGCTTGCTATTCAGAAGAGACATGGAATGAATACAGACTTGACACATTTGACTTCAATCGCAAGTAGTTCTGCCTATCCGTCTTTCAGTGAGGGCGTTCTTAAGTGTACGCGTAATAGGTTTGTGCCTGTGATGAGACCTTGAAGCTCAATTCCAATGCTTTCATAATAGTAACACATTGAAACCAGCTGTCATTATAATATGAATACTATACATGATCAGTCTACACTCACCGTCCACTTTAGTCATTCATTCATTCTTGTTCTTGGATGACAGGAGTGGAACCTGATGGGGTCTTCTGATGTTGAAGCCTCAAAAGTTGCTCAAGGTTCGATGTTTTGTGCATGCTGAGATGATTTTCTGCTCACCAAGGTCGCGAAGAGATTTATTTTAGTTGCTATAGTTCCTACAGTACTATAGTTCCTGTCAGGCCTGACCAGTCTGGTCATTCTGCTCAGATCTCTCTCATCAAGGTGTTTCAGCCTACAGACCCTCTGCCACAGGATGGTTTTTGTTTTTCGCACCATTCTATGTAAACTCTAGAGAGTGTTGTGTGTGAAAATCCCAGGAGATCAGTAGTTTCTGAAATACTCAAACCAACCCTTCTGGCACCAACAACCATGCCACGGTTAAAGTCAGAGAGATCACACTTTTTCTTCATTCTGATGTTTGATGCAAACTTTAATTGAAGCACTTGACTTGAACAGGTGCACAGGTTTTTCTTTTAAAATGGCTGGTGAGTGGATTTATGGCATGATGTATTTTTGGGCTTGGATCAGACAACCTGCGATATACAGTAGCATTTTTCTTTTTAACCAAATATCTATCTGAACAGTTTTGTAAAGTCATGCAGCTGTTAGCAACGCCAAATTAATTTGACATAAAATGTTATGATTTTTTTTATTTATTTATTTATTTTAAATAATTGAGGCATCTACTGTCTTTGGTGCAGCAAAGCTTTTTTTTCCCTGCACGATCTGATCTGGCTGCATTATAACGAACAAAAGTGTGTGTGAACAAAAGTGTTCACTGTTCTAAATTTACTCAATCGGCTACCCAGATTAAGCCTTTATACACTTTACATGAAAAAAAAATGCCCTTCAATTACTGTAGACCTAATATCCTTGTTGAGAATTTGATTATAAGCTAAATGGAATTTTTTGATGTGTGATTATCCCATGAAACAAAAATGGAAAAAAACAAATTATCAGTGGGTTTGAATGCCTTTGTAACATGTCATAAAGAGATCACTTAAACTTGAAATGAAACGTGCTTATGCAGCATTTTGATGGGTTCTTTGGCACTGTAGTGATGTGATAACAGCATTCTCTCTCTCTCTTTAATCCTCTCTTAATACCAAAGTTTGCATTTAAGTGTCAACTGGCTCTCTTTTTTGGGACTGATAACCCACAAAAAAAAAAAAAAAAAAGATTTAATATTAGCTCGCAATAGTCACACTGTTTTTCTCTTTGATGTTAAGATGACACTGAGTACTTAATTTTTTGATGCCACTAAATATGAATACAGTCCCAATTTTAGATTCAATCCAGCAGCTCTGTTATATGAGCTGCACATTTTGATTTTAAGTAAATACATTATATAGCCAAAGGTTTGTGGACACCTGACCATCACGTTCATATGTGCTTGTTGAACATCCCATTCCAGATTTTGTCCTCCTTTGCTGTTATAATAAGCTCCACATTTCTGAGAAGGCTTTCCACTAGATTTTGGAGCATGTCTGTGGGGCTTTGTGTTCATTCAGCTACAAGAGCAATAGTGAGGTCGAACACTGATGTTAGGTGAGGAGGCTCCAGTTCAAGTTCATCCCAAAGGTGTTCAGTGGGGTTGAAGTCAGGACTCCTGACTTCAAGGATCCTTGAGTTCTTCCACTCCAACCTTGTCAAACCATGTCTTCATGGAGCTTGCTTTGTGCACAAGGGGCATCGTCCTGCTGGAACAGGTTTGGGCCTCTTAGTTCCAGTGAAGAGAAATTGTAACGCCACAGCGTACAAAGACATTCTAGACAATCTTGTGCTTCCAAATTTGTGGCAACAGTTTGCAGAAGAACCACATATATGCTAGTACGGGTGTGATGGCCAGATGTCAAGACACTTAGCCATAAAGTGTATCTTCCAAGATCATTCAGTGGGAAATGCTGTGTTTTGAGATGAACATTTATTGAGACTGTTGTTGGCTTGTATTTAATTAAGATTTGTTTAAAGACGATGGTAGCGCAGTGGTAATTTGTTCTACCACTGAAGTCTCTGGATTACCTCAGATGAAGAGCTGCTGTTGGTCCACCTTAGATCAAGACCCCTAACCGCTCATTCTTGGATTGTATCCTGTCTCAGCCTCGGTCGATTTGTTTGCCAAATGATTAAATGGAATGAAGGGAGCAAACGGTTTGCTGAGACCAGTGAATTCTCCTTCGAATTTAATTACGTAAATGCAAAGATCAGCCTTTTAATTTTATGAAGCTTTTTTTTCTTTTAAATAAACCAAACAGACTGAAAGGAAATAAAATGTTCTCTTCTGTAATTAGTTGCAGTAAAGCATAGTTGATACGCCTCAAATTTTTCTGATGTATCGCTGGCTGAGGTGCTCTTACAGCACTATGGCAGAACCCAGCACTCTCACAGCACTACAGTGAAAGCCTTTCCCTGGAAGCTGCTAATAGATGGATACCTGCACACCCTCAGTAATGAATGCACGTTTATTTGCTGTGGGGCTGCAAAGCAGAGATTAGAATACTTTCTACAATCTACCCCATCATGCACATGTTCTGAATGGAGCTGGATGCAGACTGAGCAGACATTTTTAGCGACAACTGAAACGAAAAGTTAGGCACAGACATGATACCACAGAGACCGCATAGCTTTCTGCAACTGTTTTTCACCGTCTTTCTATTTTCAATGCGTGTCCCATTGACCCAATCTTGTTTTATTTGATCATCTTATTTTTTTCTCAACAGCTATCAATATAAACATTTTTATGTATATACCAGCTTGGGGATGTAAAAAATGGACAAAAAAAATCACATTGTGGTTTAATATTTGTCGAATTATGTTCAGCAGTCTTTTGCAGTTTTACTTCACCTTGTTATTTTCAGGTCAAAATGACCTGAGCATAATTTTTGTAATATAAACATGATTAAAAAAAACGACAACAAGAAAAAAAATGATGTTTCTCGTTCATTAGAGAAATTGAGCCAAGTGTATAGATAGCAAGTTCATTAAACGTTCATTAAATATTACTGGAATAGTTGGCAGTAATGAGAATGAAATGCAACATGCAAAAAAGGCTCAGCCAAATCCACAGTCCGGGACAAGTCTTCGTTAGTTCTTACTGCACTGAGAATATATGTTTAAATATGATAAATGGTCTGCACTTATATAGCGCTTTTTTAAATTATTTTTTTTAACCTTAACGGTTCTACAAAGCACTTAACACTGTGCCATTCACACACACATTCACACACAGTAGCAGAGCTGCCACCAAGGTGCTAGCTTGCCATCGGGAGCAACTTGGGGTTCAGTGTCTTACCCAAGGACATTTCGGCATTTGGAGTCATGTGGGCCAGGAATCGAACTGCCAACCCTACGATTAGTGGACAAACCGCTCTACCACCTGAGCCACATCTAGTGGATGGATATATTCACTGGGGGGCATGGTGGCTTAGTGGTTAGCATGTTTGCCTTGAACCTCTGGGGTTGGGGTTCGAATCCCGCCTTTGCCTTCTTCCCGTACCTCAGGGCCTCCTCCAGGCACCCCAGTCTCCTCCCCTAGTCCAAAGACATGCGCTGTAGGCAGACTGGCATTTCCAGTGTGTGTGAATGGGTGTGCGATTGTGCCCTGCGAAGAGTTTGCACCCCGTCCAGGGTGTCCCCCACCTTGTACCCCGAGTTCCCTGGGGTAGGCTCCTGGGGGCGTATTATAGAAACGTTCTATCTTAAGTCTTAAGTTAAGGTCTGAGAAGTTAAATTAGGATTTTTCACAAATTCGTATTACAGAAGCAAACCTTAACTTGATTTAGGATTCTTATCTTATCTTACAAAATCTTATCTCAAGTTGAGAAATCTTAAACTGCTCCATCGAGTTCGATAATCAACTCTCAAGTCTGTTACCAAGCAACCAACTACAACCAAGAACTGTGAAGTAAACTTTCTATTAAAATGAAGTATAGTTGAATATTATATCACTTGCACTATGACTAGTACTGCTCCGTGACGGTCGCAATTCTTATACTAACTGCAGTATCATATTTCATGGAAGTCTGTAATTATTTATCAGTGTCTTGTTGTCAAAGCACAGAACATCATCTGGGTACTCCAAAAGTCTTTCCACCATCAAACATCACAGTTCTTCATCTTGTATCATTAATAAATGTAACGCCATTCTCTGACATGGTTATTGTAATGTGACTGTTATCGCTGGCTTTCAAATACGTTTTAAGTTAGGACACCAGTGGGGTTAGCCTAAAGTTAAGACACTTTTTAGGATTTTTTATCATGTTAGGATGCTTCTGTAATACCCTGTAGTTAAGATAAGATAATGCACTTAGGAAATGTTATTCTGTAATAGCGTTTGTCCTAAATGAGGTCCTAACTGAAATTGCCATGGTTACCAAACAGATAAGAATGGATTCCAAAGTTAGGATCTTTCTATAATACTCTCCCTGGCTCGCCCGCAACCCTGTGTAGGATAAGTGGTATGGAAAATGGATGGATGGATGGATGGATAGATAGTCTTCTTCAGTCATGTCATGAGAGATGGACGTTTCTGGACCAATTCTATAATGAAGTATCATTTCGAAATATAGCATCATTAAAATGAAGAATGAAAATCATTTACTGCTACACAGAAATCAACAGGTGATTTGGCCAACATCATTAAGACACTTTTCTGGGAGCTGTATATCTCTGCACAAGCAGGAGGCAAGATCTTTTCCAGAAGATCAGGAAGTGAAATGGAGTGTGGAGTTGGAATATTCATCCTTCCGTATAGACATTCGTTTACAGAGTCATTATAAACATTGTCAAGCAGAGGCACTTTATCATGAGGAGGCTTCACCATTATCTTCCCAGTGATCCTGTGCACGTGAATGTACATGTGACATTAATGTGCTTCTCACATCTGCACAAATGTGATATGAGTCTTTCTCCCTCATGAATGAGAAAACAGCTCAAGAATTTGGAGTGACTCTTATTAACTCAAGGTAAAACTTAACCCTTTTATGCATTGATGCCTCACAATGAATATATTGTCCTTCTTACAAAATGGCTGTGCATTTTCTCAATTTCTCATAAAGGAGAAAGTACATAGACTGGGAAAATGGACTGAGAAAGTACACAAACCGTGTTTGATTTCGGACAGAGCTGGAAATGGAAGTCATGGAAAGCTCAGCTGCAATCTCTAAAATATATATAAATATATTAGGGAGGTAACCGAATAAGAATTCATTATTCGGATTGAGCAGATAATGCGTCCTAAATGAATACAAATACAGACTCAAACAGTATTCAATTCAGGAGTTCTTTTTTTAAAGAAAGAATTTTTTGACTAGGTATGTGCATTGGGACAGTGATCTTACAGTACAAAACAAATAAAGTCACTTGAGTATGAGGTATTTATTTTATTGTAGAGCTTTACAGGATGGCTTGCCAAAGCTAGTGAGCAGGGTTGCAGGTTTCAGAAGCATTCCCACCCAACTACAACTTGATAAATGTTGGAACTATCCCAACATTTCTGGGTGTTTTAAAAAACATTTTTAGTCTTTTTGGGGGAAATTAACAATGGTGCATATTTTTGGTTTGCAGTACACAACCATTATTTGCAAAACCTGGCAACTGTTCTCATGGGACAAAGAAGAACATTAACATAATACTAATATGAGATAGACTATTTTTTTTCCATCAGTGGTTTGCTCTAGTAGCCTGATCTAAACACTGTCTTGCTGAGCTCCAAAATAAAATAGATGTACTGCTTTCATTTATTGAGCTGCTGCTCCATATAGCTCACTCTAATCATCTAATTCATTTAAATTTGCTAGTGTTTGAATGATCGTTCTTCTTGGTTAGTAAAACCTGAAAATCATATGGTCTTTATAATGAAAAGCCACTTAAAGGACCCCATTTTGACTCATAGAACGACTCCAAGTGCGTCCATAGCTTTATAGTTCAGCGAACTTTTCGGATCTTTCTGGAACGTAACATACTCAAAAACTGAAGTGAATCTGATCAAATATTATTAAATGGATATTGTTGTCAAATAAATAACAGTAAACAATTATAATATAAATACATTACTGTAAATAACAGGTTTTTTTTGTTTTGGAAAAGGAATCATTACTTGGAAATGTTTATACTTGTTAATATATATACTATGAATATATAAAAACTATATATATATATAAAATTATATATATACTTGTTAACTGGTGGAATAGTACTACTATTACTATTTTAGTATACTATAATTATACTAGTTATTATTAATACTATTATTATTACTAGACAAGTAATAAGTATTAGACAAGTATTTGACAATCTATCTCTTACCCCCTGCAGAAGCAGTTCTCTTCTAAATAGTGCTGTTTGTACAGCTATAGTGCTGTAATTATTCAATACCCTACGCAGTGAACCAGTTAGTCTGTTTATTTAATTAACCTGTGGAGGCACAGGTGCCCTGGGGTCAGCAGACAGGATCGGCATGTGCAGAACCAGGAAATGAGATGTTCCAGCAGGGGCACAACACAAGGATGCTGACAGATGGTACAAAGCCTTATTTCTAGACAACTTACTTTATTGCTTTGGTAACTTATCAGACAACAGAACCTGGATCCAGTAAATATGAGATGGAATGGTTGTTGATACAAAACAACAAGGCAGACACAATGATGATGCGACTGAATATCTGAATGGGGTTGGTGGGGATCTTTTGCTCTAAAAGATACTGGAGCTCATTGCATTCTTGTTGGCTCTTCCATTCAGTAAATGATCCCTGCATATCAAGCCGGCACGCTGTGTAGTCCAGCACATCCACTTATCATTTCCAGTTCTAGTTGAATAACCCAGTGGCTTGCTTAAGAAGTCCAAGCAGAGGTTGAAGAGTCTTTTTGGAAGCAAATAGTCATTAATCTTTTTAAAAGATGGTGAAAGAGTATATAGGGGGTAGGAACGTAGCTGGGGAATGATTTCAAGGGCCTCTAGTATACAGGGTTTAAAAACTGTTTGACCATGCATTAATCTGTCATGGTGTTAAACATTTCGACTTGATTTCTGTGAAGCAGGCCTAACAGCATGTCTAGAGGCTTTCTTGACTTTTCCAAATATGACATGTTCATGATTAGCAGCAACTCTTGCTAAGAGTAGAAGATTTAGAGCAGGGGTGTCCAGTTTTATCCACAAAGATTTGATGCGTCTGCAGGTTTTTGTTCCAAACAATCAGGATTCCTACCTGATTTCATTGTTAATCAGTTCATATTGGCCTGGTTGGAAGTAAACCTGCAGTCATACTGATGCTTTGCAGAGAAGGTAAGTCACCCATGACCTAGAGGAAGACATCTGGAAAAGGATCAAACTGTTCCTGCAAGATGGGTGACAGCTGGGAGCAGTGTACAGAAGGAGATCTGCTACTTGAACTCTTGTATGCGACAATGTTTGGGCTGAAATTTGATGAAGCGTTGACGTTGCACATATTCTGCACATAGTTATAATATAGAGAACCTCCTGGTTTAATAAAAGCAGCTGAGCCTAGCCTGAAGTGCTTTATAGTTTCATACACAGTCTCAGTTCAACAATGATAAGCTCGCACTGAGAAAACTCATTACATCAAATTGAAGCATGCTCAAATATCACTTTATAGGCATAACACAAAATAGAGATTACTCAATTGGCCAAAAAAGACACATTGGACTAAATTGTTCTGATTGTTCATGATTGTGCTTCGACTGTGTGTATGAATGTGTACGTGTAGAATGTAAAGACATTAGCCTTGGGTTTAAGAAAAAGAAAATTTCACACAAATACACACAGTGTGTGTAGCTCTGATAAAAGTGGTGGATTTGTTGAATGAATGTTTGAGTGTTGAGTAAACCACTGGGATGAAAAGTATCCCTTTGTGTATATTTTGCAAAAGGATGTCCTTAAAAAAATATACTTTCTGTATTTATTTACTTAATATAACCAGTGATTGATTTCTAAAAAAAAAAAAAATAATAATAATAATAATTACAAGGGGCAGTGGTGGGTTCAAAGGGCATGGGACCTAATCAGTCACTAATACCCCTGGCAGAAGCAAAAAATTCCAAAATAGCTTTCCAGGAAAATAATCTAAACTGGTTAGTTAGCTAATGTAATAGCCAATATAATACAACATAGTTTGTATTATGTTGTAGTACAACATAGACACATTAAGACAGTAATATGGAATAAACTCAAATAGATTGCTTTATGAACATCATTAACAGGTTAACTCTGGTTATGGTCCTTTTTACACAACTCAACATAAAAAAGCCCATAATGCTGAAGTGGGAGGAAAATAAATCAATATAGTTTTACAATTAAAACTATTTACAGATAAAAAAAAAATTAAATAAACATAAAACTGCTAGTTATAGCAACAGGGGTGAATTCTTATGCTATGTTAAAGTTATTTTAAGTTAAAGTTAAAATACTTATGCACAGATTTTTTTTTTTTTTTTACTTATTCATCCCAATATTATTTATATTTTTTATGGCTTAGTAGTTAGCACGTTCGCCTCACACCTCCAGGGTTGGGGGTTCGATTCCCGCCGCTGCCCTGTGTGTGGAGTTTGCATGTTCTCCCTGTGCTGTGGGGGTTTCCTCCGGGTACTCCAGTTTCCTCTCCAGTCCAAAGACATGCATGGTAGGCTGACGGGCGTGTCCAAAGTGTAAACACTATGGAGTGTATGAATGGGTGTGTGAATGTGTGTGTGATTGTGTGCCCTGCGATGGATTGGCACCCTGTCCAGAGTGTACCCCGCCTTGTGCCCGATGCTTCCTGGGATAGGCTCCAGGTTTCCCGTGACCCTGAAAAGGATAAAGCGGTATAGAAGATGGATGGATGGATGGATTACAATAGTTTCGGAAACACTGATTTTCTTCATACTTGGATGTATGTTGATGAATGCCAATTAACCTTAAATTACCAGTGATTTGCATTTGGTAACGCCCACAAAACTCCATAAAAGGCAAAGCTTACACAGCTGAAGTGACAAGTGAAAGGCAAAAATAGACCTTCTCAGATCTAGAAGTGGAAGTTATTTTTGTTTATGCAAATGCAAATATATATTATCTAGGAATGTAAGAAGCCCTTAAAAAACAGGTGAATTAAGAGAACTGATAAGAAAATGGTTTGACAAAAATAAAACAAAACTGTTTCTTGTACATCAAGCACATCACAGAGAAATCACTTTTTTTTTTATTCACAGCAAATTGTGTCTGTGCCATTAGACTCTCTCTGGTGCCAGGAAGTGTCATAGGAAGCCTGATGGACTAGAGATTATACGGCACATTGCAGCTTGTGACATACCAGATCGGTCACTTATCGCTCACTTAGTCCTGGCTCTAATAAAGTGCTGCACAGCATGAAAAGAAGTTGCCACATCAACCGGAACTGACTTAAGCTTGATTTATATTTCTGTGTTAGTGCATATTTACATCTTTATGTCACGATGCAGAGAAGGGGGCTTATGGGTAAACGTGGCCTGCAGAGACGCAGAGACGTGATAGCGTACAACCCTCCCACAAGCTAACTGCCCATTGTGGGTATGTTCGCTGCTATGCGTTGAACGCTCACTGGTTGGTGGAGAGGTGTGTGGGTGCCGTACACAGAATTCCGTGAGTTTAATCAAATTCAGATTAATATTGTTTAAATCAGAGTAATACCGTAATACAATACAATTTTCCGTTCTGTCTTCTATAGATGAGTTCGTGCTCTGACACGTTTTCCTGCAACAGAAACAGTTAACGTATTCACTCTGTTAATTTCTCAGATTGGTGTCTTTATTAAAAAAAAACAACTTCTCCTCTACGGAACTTTTGCACTGAACAGGTAACTATTCGAAGTTAGTAAGGTGTTCCACTGTAAGGTGTTTCATGTTTGCGTCACACACAGCGATGTGATCTCATTATTGTATAATGGATTCATTTACAGAAAACGACAATCACGATGATGTGTTATAAATATATTATATTATATAGTATAAGTGTCACAAGATCCACGTTATGATGGTTAGGACGGATGCAAATGAAGATAAGAGTTTATTTAGAGAGAGACAGGTAGACAAATCCAAAACATGAGACAATAGCGAGGTCAAGAAACAGCCAATGGGTCAGGCGATTGGCAAACAGGCATAAACAGGACAAGCAAGAATCGAGAACAAGAAGCAAGATCAACGAATATGAAACAAAACAAGGAACAGGGTACAAACGCTTGGTATGGTGATAACACTCAATACTTCGCAAAGTCATTGTGTTCAAACAGTCTCTTTATACTGTGGTTGTGAGTGCTGTGAATTTGATGCAGGTGTGCGTGATTAGAATGAATGTGAGTGTTCTGGGAATTGCAGTCCATGGCGGCCATGTTTGTAGGCCGCAGTGCAGGATGGGAAATGTAGTCACTGGTTTGCTGTGATATGACAATAAGGCTATATAACGGCTATAGTTCATTATAATGGCCAGTTTAATCCTACAGAATCGCACACTTTACTTTCTGTTTCTTCGAACAGACTCCCAGTAAACACACAGTGTAAGTGATATAAACCACAGCAAGTCAATAAAAATAAAAACTAAAGCGTTGTCATTCGGTAAGTGATAGAACTGTGGATTTAAACACTAGTTAAATTGAAGTGCTTCAATACAAGAGACGCTCCTACTGCTGAATACAGACGAGTTGAAATGCAGGTGTACATTAGTTAGGCTTCTTATGCACAATTTTACACACGCTCAGGAGCAGGTGTGTAAATTCTCATACAACCTATTAACGAATAAATCCGTTTGTATCCACCTTGATAAATGAAGTCCATTGTTAGTAAGCTTATTAAACCTTTTTTTTTGTTTGTTTGTTTTTTAACTTCACATTCATTGTTTTAAACTCCTGGGAGCCATGGATTGTTCCTTCACACTCATAATACGATATTAGCTTAATCGTCTTACTTTGCTTTCTATGTAGTTGTTGCATAATGAGCTGAACGATAGATATGTTTCAGGCTTGGTAGTGCAGGGCTGGAAGAGTTATAAAACATGTAATTGTGAGGTATTATAGCCTGCCATGGATTTATATAACCTCATATGCCTCCGCCTGAAGGCATGGAGGAAAATAGTGTTCGCCAGGTGAAACTGCTATTTACCCTGTAAGAAATTAGAGCTGAGCTCCAGTGAGCAGCTCAGTAAAGACATGTGAGGAGTCTCCTGTTTTTAGAGCCGTGTCACAAGTGCTTTTGGTTTATTTATATTGCTTAACATTCATTTAGACAAGAGTGAAGCTACCTGAGAAGAACCAGGTTTGATTTTCTGCTGGGCTGAGTCAATGCAAAATTTGTCAGGCTATAATTATATAACAAATGAGACAGACCAAAAAAAAAAAACCCCATAAAAAAAAAAAAAAAAACAGTACTGCTGTGCAGAAACAAACAGATCGACTTTCTCTCTGCTAGAGATGTTCCAAATTAGCTGAAACACCTCTTTGTAAATTTGCCAATCCATGTGCAGAGGCTTGCTGCGAGACAGCTCATCTGCTATCTGATTACATCGGCCCAGTAGGTAGGCAGCTCTTAGAGACAGAAGATGTGCATCTGTCCACATCCAGAGTTCACCAACTTGAACATTGCCCTCATCTGATATGTGTATCATATAAAACTGCAGTTGTTTTAATAAGACGTTTAGGTCTCTCAGATCCAGAATGAAGCAGTTACTGTACAAAATAGACTGTGCTTCACATACTAGAGCATGTATTGCCTGTTTCTCTAGTAGCAACTGCACCTCCACAGTATAGGCACTTGCCTTGGGTCTCACACCTCTGTGGGACAGACCTCTATGTTTGGGGGGTGGTCAGTGGTGAAACTGCAAGCAATACCCTGCAGGCAGTGTGTGCAGTCAGTAGCCATGGATCTGATATTATTAAACTTTAATCCTTCAGTTGCAAAGGTGAAAACCTATTAAAACATCATTTCAGAAATGATACTGTGTTTTCTTGAATCAGGCTCTGGAGGTTTGGTCATGCCTGTCTCTGGCACAAAGCCTCCTTTGTGTTTTGGCACAAAACCTTTGACGTGACCCACGCTGTAGCATGTGTAACTCTATCTGATGTTGCTGTTTTTTGAATCCCTCTCTCTGCTAAAATAATGTGAAAGTAGAGAAGTTACTTAACGCTATATGGTCGTCTACAGGTGGCTTATTACGTGCATATTCATACGTCCAGTGGCGTTTGTGTGTTATTGAACGCTGGGGCTGATCTGTGTGGGATATTTTACGTTGGATTTTATTTGAGCTTCGCTTTATAATTATAATCTAATTTAATGATATAACTATCACGTGGTGCTCCTGCATGGAACAACAGAAAAGCATTCACCTGGGAGTGATCAAAAGTGGCTATAATAACTTATATTATTATTTTGGATAAGATTTTCAAAATGAAGCTATTAAATAAAATCTCATTCATACTTGGGATTTGATACTCACGATCTCTGAACACTATGGCAAACATTTTTTCTGTTGTGCCACTCAGGAGCACTTAATAACAATAATATTGAAGCTATCAGATATAATCCGAAGCTAAAAAAAAAGGTGTGCCACTTCCCATTTGTAAAATATGCGTACGTGATATGAGATTGTGCCGATTTTACCAGGCTTTGGAACTTGAACTTGCTTTGCAAACCATTGGGTCAGCTCTATTATATTAAAGCTGTATTACACAGTGTGGATTTACATGCAAAATCTCATCAGCTTGTCCCACTACTGAAGCACTGATGTCAAACTTAAAACTTCGGCATCTACCATTGCAGCCAGTATGTCTGGCCTTTTGTCTAGTGCCAGCTTCAACGCACTCCTGAGTTAAAAATGGTTTATTATGGAATCGCCCAGAGACACAATAGGTCAGTTTTGTAGAAGCAGTTTTTCTATAAGCATATTTACTGCCACTGCTGGGCCAGATTCCTGCATTATACTCTGATCTTCATAATGCTCCAATTGTAGGTTATCAGCAATCTCTGCAAAAGTGGACCTCAAGCTTAGAGAATAGGATGCAGCCACAAAAAGATCAAGGTCTGTCTCTGTTTTCAAGCTGACTATGCTAAGTTGCATCATGTGCTACACTTCACTGTGCTGTTGCATAGTTATTAACAGTGCTTGCATTTGGCTTATACCTGCTACCAGGTCCCATCCCAATGCAGTAAAGGCATTTGCTCTTCTTCTTCCATTGGGCTGACCAGTAGAGCCTTCTGTGCATTTCTGTTCTTGTTTTGACAACACAGTGAAGGAGTTTACCTTTTTTTCTAGACGGCTCCCCAGCCATGTCTGCTGGTCGCTTCACTCCCTGCTTTCAGAAACAGTGTTAGAGGAAGATAATGAATAGACAGCGGTATTTCCATAGCCTGCGAGGCAGGCGTCACTATCGGCATTGACTTGGTCCAAATCATGAATATGATAATATGATTATCCTGCTGAAAGAGGCCTCTGCCATTAGGGAATACAGTTGCCATGAATAAGTATACAATGCAACAGTGTTTAAGTAGGTGGTACGTGTCGAAGTAACATCCACATGAATGCCAGGACCCAAGGTTTCCCAGCAGAACATTGCCCAGAGCATCACACTGCCTCTGATGGCGTGCCTTCTTCCCATAGTGCATCCAGGTGCCATCTCCTCCCCAGGTACGTGACGCACACACACACACACACACACACACACATACACACACACACACACACACACACACGGCCGTCCACATGATGTAAAAGAAAACATGATTCATCAGACCAGGCCACCTTCTTCCATTGCTCCATGGTCCAGTTCTGCCCATTGTAGGTGTTTTCGGAGGTGGACAGGGGTCAGCATGGGTACTCTGACTGGTATGCAGCTACGCAGCCCCATATGCTGCAAGCTGTGACGCACTGTGTATTCTGACACTTTACTATCATAGGCAGCATGAACTTTTTCAGCAATTTGTGCTACAGTAGCTCTTCTGTGGGATCGGACCAGACGGTCTAACCTTCACTCCCCACACGCGTCAGTGAGCCCTGGGCACCCATGACCCTGTTGCCAATTCACCGGTTGTCCTTCCTTGGACCATTTTGGTAGGTACTAACCACTGCATACCGGGTTGTCTAGCCATCACAATTTGGCCCTTGTCAAAGTCGCTCAGATCCATACGCTTTTTTTCTGTTTCCAACACATTAACTTCGAGAACTGACTGTTAACATGCTGCTTGATACATCCCAACCCCTGACAGGTGCCATTGTAACAAGATAATCAATGTTATTCACTTCACCTGTCTGTGGTTTTATGTTTATGTTATGGCTGATATTGTTGCATGAATAGTCCTTGTTGTAATTATCACATCAACTGCTAAAAAAAACCTGGTTTAACAGTATGATTTCCATCCTCATTATACAATAGCTTAAACACAACTTATTGTGTGCACAATTTGCCACAAGATACTAAATGAAGGTCATGAAATTGTAACGTATGTGTGAAATATAGGCTATTTTGTCACACTTCTAATTCGCTTATTGATTTGTTGAATTAATAAACTAATGCCAATGTTTTGATTCATTCAATGCCGTCTCCTTTAAAGAACATGTGGAACATTAAAGGATAAGCTGACTAAGCACATATCTGCTACACTTACAGCTCACTTTAATTTAAAGAATAAGTAATAACTAATTGAATTCATTTGGTCCTTGAGTTGAACAATATCTCTGATTAAGATGCTGTCTCCTCCAATCTTCTTCATGGTCTTCAAAGGGAAGATATTAGCGGTCTGAATACCGATGTGCACACGTTTGGTATTAAATTCTTCCTAGGTGTGCTTATGTTTCGTTCAACTCTCATTTAGTCAGGAAGCACATAATAAATGAATAATCCCCAGATATGAACATGGTACTGCTACGTACCGTAGACCAATAATACATTGAAAACTTTTAATTGTACTCAATTATCAGCATACATATAGTTGTTCACAGCATACAATATTACATATACTGTACATACACACATATATTCACGTTTGAGTTTGAGTGTTGACAATAAAAGCTTAAAATGACAAATTTCACAGTCTGTCAACTAGACATTCATGCACAGTCCCAACACTGTTACCATATTAGTACTAACTTTTATATTATATAGATGCACCGATGTATCTGCCGATAATTGGTATCAGCCTTTAAAGGCAATTGTTCACGCTTAAAAACATCCTAAGATCAGGGCCGATTATATCCTGTCAATCAAAAGAGGGCGGGAAAACACATCGAATTCGTGCTGTGTGTAAAGATGTCTCTTGTGTGGAATGAAGACAAAACTGCAGTTTATAATCTCTGTAATCTCTGCACTGCTAAAATTTTATACCAGAAGTGAGCAGCAGTGAAGCCGGAGTTTCGGCGTCGAGTCTAATTTGTAATTTTTATTTTTTGCCGCACTGTGTTTTTACTGTTTGTTATCGGTATCGGCTGAGAAATTTAGTATCGTGCATCTCTAATAATAATAGATATAATGCTAATAAAGAGCTACATACTATTAACACATTTTGTTGACCCTCTATTTTGCCCCCTAGTGGAACAACAGAGACTAGCTCTTTTTTGCTATTATTTAAATCGGTTATGGTCCACAAGATGATATTACTTTAGAACGTGGACTCTAAATTCATTTGGTGACCCAGATTAGAGTCATTATTTGGCCGGCCAGCTGGCAATGGTTTTTGCTGACCTAATTAAATGACGGACTGAAAAAAGTGCAATTCTTTTTCCTTTTGATAGTCATACACCACATCCAATCAGCAATGAGCATGTGGACACTGTCCATTTTGATCGAATGTTCATGTTTTTTGGGGTTTTTTTTGCTTTTGCTATTGTATTTTCTGGTTTGCTGTCGAGTTTCTCTATTTGGTGTAACTGTTGTGTTTTTGTATTTGCTGTTGGGTTTTCTGAGTTACTGTTCTGTTTCTGAATCTGCTGTTGTTTGCATTTTTGGTTTTGCCGTCGTGTTTCCGAATTTGTTCACGTTTTTGATTTTCCAATCTCTTATTGTGTTTTCTGATTTGCTGTCGTGTTTTTGAATTTGCTGTTTTATTATATGTTTCGTTTTCATGTTTCCTAATTTGCTGACATGTTTTTGGTTATGCTGTTGTGCTTCCAAGTTTGTTGTCATGTTTCTGAATTTGCTGTGTTTTTGGATTTGCTGTTGCATTTTCTGACCTGCTGATATTTGTGTTTTTCACTGTGCTGTTTTGCTTTAGATTTTAATGCTGTGTTTTTGGTTTTATTGTTGTGGTTTATGTTTTTTTTTTTTTTTTTTTTTTAAATATGTTTTGCATTCACAGGCCACTGTAATCACAAGGTTTTGGGAAAAAAAACACTTTTGCTGATAGATATACAGTAATTTAGTTTAAATCTAATATGGCCACAGCTAATATGAACTGGAGTTCAGAGATAATTCATTTCCTCTCACTGATCTGCAATGAACTTAATCACAAAGTGTCCTTAAAGTATTCAAACTCATTTTTGCTCTATTTCATTTTTGTAAAATTCTGTCAAATGATTATGCTGACTTGTCTTATAAAACTTACTGCGGTCCAGCATATTACTACAATGTCCTCTACAAAACTGGTCTAAATACAATAATAACAGTGGTTTCTGCATAGAACAATGTCGTTTACATTGTTTTTGTCAACAGTTATATGGCCAAAAGTGGAAACCTGACCATCACACCCATATGTGGTTCTTCCCCAAACTGTTGCCACAAATTTGGAAGGACACAATTGTCTAGAAAGTCTTTGTTTCATGTAGCGTTATAATTTCCTTCACTGGAATGAAGAAGCCCAAACCTGTTCCAACATGACAATTCCACTGTGCACAAAGCAAGCTCCATGAAGACATGGTTTGAGAAGGTTGGACTGAAAGAACTGGAGTGTCGAGCACAGAGCCCTGATCTCGACCCCACTGAATGCCTTTGGGATGAACTGGAACACCAACTGCACCCCAGACCTCCTCACAGTACCCGACCTTACTATTGCTTTTGTTAGATCTGGAATGAAAACTTTTACAAACAAAATGTCTTCTAGCCTGCTTCTAGGAAGAGCTGCTAGTTACTTAAATGTTGGACTTAAATGTTTTTTTTTACTTATAAATAAATACAGTGTTCTGTGCTCACACCAGGACTCCTTTTCACAATATCATCGTGCCAATTTCTTATCAACACATTTAGTACTGTTTACCTTTTCTCCATACCATGTGTACTTTAATGATCAAAAACTGATCCCTTTCCACTCAAGTTTTCTTCTTCACAATGTCTAACTCTTTTTTTTTTTTTTGACTACCTCAGTGCATCCTTTTGGTCACAGCAATTCCACAGAGCCATGTCTGCCATCTGCTTCTCCATGTAGTTTAATAACTACATGCTGGTACGGCTAGCATTAGCAGAGATTTCATGTCAAACCTTTTCATGTCAACTGCCTCTAATTTTATATCATTAGAAAAACATTTTGAGATGCTCGTAGGGGTGAAAACAAGCCTGACCTGGCATTTGAATGTCCATCCTTTGTTTGAAGATGCACATACGGACTCAAGTCCTGTAAATATGGACTCACTCCTGGGACAAAAATGTAATCATCTTGTACTAGTAGGATTTCATCCACCTCGCCCTCCTGTATTGAGCATGCTGGTGGTGTTGGGGAGCGGGAGTAGTCCAGGTTTGTGTGGAATTCCCACTTTTCATAAGCCAATTAAATTCTGTTGGATGAACCTAAAAGTCCACAAGTGATGTATATCACTGTTTGTGGTTTCCGCGTTTCCTTGCAAACAGCCTGAAGTGCAGGACATTTTAAATGCAAATAGCACAGGAGTCTACTAGCACCAAAGATCCACAGGCCTGAAGTCACTATTAATAACTACTGGGATGCTGTGGGACCTTTGGATTCCATTAGAAAACCATTTGTGTCCATGACTGATCACAATACAACTGCTTCGCAAAACGTCAAATACAAATCACATACAAATACTACACCATAGTACATAAAGCACATTTTCCCAGCACATTTATGGCTGTGTGCTCTGCCCATGTCAGCAATTTCAGAACTGGCCTCCGATGTTGCATTTGCTTCTCGCAATCATGAGTGAAGATCACTGTGCAGATATAGCAGAATTTTTGGACATCAGGAGCTGGAATGTCATGGAGACTTCAGGAACGTGTCAATACTTCTTGGTTAAATCCACTGTTCAATTAAGTAGAGTAGTATTAGTCAGTCCTGCATATATTGACGCAAGGCATTGGAAAAATCTTGGAGGAGAGTGTGTGTGGTTTTCTACTGAGTTAGTAATTTCAGGCACCTCTGGGCTGAATTGAAATGTTTCATTTCTTGCATGTATCTGAACCACAACAAAGCATACTGAAGGTATATGTCCAATTTTTATAGCACGTAGCTATGAAAGATGTTTCTGAATTTGCAGTGTTATTTGTTTTGCTGTTGCATTTTCTGACATGCTGATATTTGTGTTTTTCATTGTGCTGTTTTACGTTAGATTTTAAAGTACTTGGAGATTTTGGTTTTAGTGTTGTATTTTATGGTTTGATGCCATGTTTTTGGTACAGTAATATGTTTTGCACTCAGAAACCACTGTAAATACAAGGTTTAAAAAAAAAAAAAAAAAACACTTTTGCTGATAGATATACAGTAATTTAGTTTAAATCTAATATGGCCACAACTAATATGAACTGGTTTGTAGTCAGCTGGGAAGGTTTTTAAACTGTGATTCAACTGGAATCATTCTATCCAGTCTGCCAACCCTGATATCCACATAAACATTTCCTCTGCCAGTGAGTAAATATAGTCACCGCCTCATTCTGAATAATACATCAGAGTTCAGAGATAATTCATTTCCTCGCACTGATCTGCAATGAACTTAATCACAAAGTGTCCTTAAAGTATTCAAACTTATGAAATATTTTAGTGTTTCATTTTTGTATGAATCTTTCAAATGATTGTGTTGACTTGTGGTGACTGAGGTCCAGCATATAACAATGTCCTACAGTGTCCTCTCCAAAACTGGTCTAAATGGATTAATAACAGTGGTTTCTGCATTGTATCTTACATTATTTTTTGTCTTTAAACATATTCAACAGATACACTATATGGCCACTATATAAAAGTGGACACCTGGCCATCACACCCATATGTGGTTCTTCACCAAACTGTTGACACAAAGTTGGAAGGACAAAATTGTACAGGATGTCAAACTTAGCAAAGTTAGATTAGCTGTTTGATCTTTGCAGGCAGCTAGCCAAGGCAGAACAAAATTTTGGCCAAAACCAGACTTATTTATTTATTTATTTATTATTATTATTATTATTATTATTTTTTACATGTTTAATAGAATTCAACCACAGTGACATCTGACTATTTTTTTCCAGACCGCCAGACGTTTGTGGTTGTTTCCAGTTAAATCCGGCCATTATTCTACACAGAGATTTATCCATTCAAAGATGACCAGCCATGGGTTATAATCATAGGGTTATAATTCTCATGGGCCCACCAGTTGCCAGCAGCTCAAATCTACGGTAGGTTGAGTCTAAGTCATCTTACCCACTGTGCAATAATAAATATCTTAGGTTTATTACATGTCACAGTGTACAAGGTGATGGCAATAAAATCTTGGTCTAATTCTCTGGCAGACTTTGTGATATACCTGCAAGTTATGGTCACATATGCTGCACATCAGATTATATGATAGATTCTCTCACAATAATCCTACAGTACGGTATTGCGCCTTTTGGTGACCTTTTAGACTTATAGCATCATAGCAGTGTTCACATTCTGAGATTTTGGTCCAAAATTTCTCACCTTGCCAGAGCTTGATGGTTGGCCATATTTGGTTAAAATGTCAGGCGTGCCATTTTAATCATTCTGAGACCACCGATTTTCACTTACAACCCAGGAATTCTTGTATGATTCGTGATATTTGTCTGTGACAGCATTATCATGATGAAAATCAGACAGCGCAAAGATGCCTACACAAGAAATCAATGTGGGTCCAGTGGGCAAACGTTGCCACCTCTGATGAGTTAATTAAACAGTAGCAGTTTATTATCAGTTATTTTATATTATACACCCATTGTCAGTCAGTGTCTCACTGACTATTTAAAGGAATTGACTTTTTTTAATTTAACATAAACTAACCTCATAAGGAAATATTTAAACATAAAACAAAGCAATAAAATATTGGTAGTGTCAGGACTAATGTAGATATTTCAGTTATAAAGATTGTGGTTTTTTGTGACTAGTTTCAGCCAAATAGAATAATGGTAGCTGCATTGATGTGCTAAATGCATTGATGTGCTAAAGGTCACAGTATTCCAGTGCCAAATAGTGCAGTGGGTGCAAATGCCATTATTTGTGTCTGTATGAATTATTTGTCGCTTAGTATCCATACTTTTTCGAATTTGCAATGGCACCACTCGACATAACGGTGCTACAAGGTTAGTGACTGTTTATGAAATGTTAATTGTGTGGGAGTATGCATATGCAAATAATTTAGGCAGCGTGCATAGGGGCAAAATTTTATGTTGGCACAGAGGCCCGTCACTTCTGCCACTCAGGGAAGTGTTAAAGGCTGGGGGGTACGGTGGCTTAGTGGTTAGTATGCTTGCCTTGTACCTCCGGGGTTGGGGGTTCAAATCCCACCTGCGCCCTGTGTGCGCGCAGAGCTTGCATGTTCTCCCTGTGTTTCAGGGGTTTCCTCCCCCAGTCCAAAGACATGCATTGTAGACTGATTGGCATTTCCAAATTGTTTGTAGTGTGTGTGTGATTGTGCCCTGCAATGGGTTGGCACCCAGTCTAGGATGTCCCCTGCCTTGTGCCATGAGTTCCCAGGGATAGCTTTTATGGTGACAGGTAACCTATGACAGTGTACAGGACCATTTATAACATTATCCACTTTTTTTTATTTCACATATGCAGCTTGATCCAGTCAGTGAGAACATGCTGCTACAGACTTGAAGAGCTGAAAAAGATGGCAGCGAATGTGAAGAACATACTTTTTTTACTGTGAGACTATCCGACACTGATGCACTTCACTGATGCCATTTTATGCCTTTATGCACAAGGTTTTCCCGCCGGATGAGAGACATTCCGGAGACAAATGTTTCTTTTATTTTCCATTAGATAGACTTGTGCATTTTCCACATGGAGATGGTTGACTGAAATGGTTTATTTTTCAGTTGGATTAAGATGGACTGAATAAATGATGGATGAAAACTTTTTGTTGAAAGAATATCTCAAGATGGACAGTATGCTGCTTCATCTTCTATTAGACATGCTTGTGCTTTTGCCAGGTGAAGATGGTTGTATGAAATAGCTATTTATTATTATTATTATTTAAATTATGATTAAGATGAACTGTTATAGATGTTAGAGATGATGATGTTGTTATCGTAAAATATACACCAAATGTTATTTCACATAGCGGTAAAGTTAGATGGATCTAGTTAGACTTTATAAGGGCCAGAGACTTTTTTTTTTACATTATTACTATTTATTGGTACTGACAATAACAACACATAAATAAATGGTAGTGTTTTTTTTCTCCAAACACAGTTACTGACAGTTGTGTTGAAAAGGTGTCACTGAGAGCACTACATTAGATTAATGTTCTGTGGGAACAGGCTGTGTGATTTAGTCTTCACAGGCAATGTTTCTCTGGGAGTACCTTAATATACCCAGGTGGTGTTACACCTTCTGAAGACAATTTACAGTTAAAGGAGCATGTGTAAAACTTTGACGGGTCATTGTGAGCCCCCACTAGGACTGGGTGTCTATAGTATGACAACATTACCCAAAATGACAATACACGAGACAACATTTATATGCTCAATTATTACATGATATTGCACTGACGGGCAGCCATGATAGCTTCCCAGATAATTAAAACGAGAGAGATTTAGAGGCTAGAGGCTCAGATGTTCCCTCTTGACTACCTAAAGAGAGCAATAGAAACTATACCACAGGAATTAAAAGTGAAAGAACTCTAATTAATAGTTTGATCGAAAGGTCTATTAAGTGCTATCCAAAGAACTGAAGCAGACAAAAGCTGACTTATCATAAAAATATTGTAGCATCTAGTGTACAAGGCATAATGCAGAGGCCCAGAGCTCATTTTAAAACTGATGATTCATTATAAGGTACACACTTCACCCTGAAACTTGAACGTGCTAAACTGACTTAATAATATTTTATACAGACTGTGTAACAGCAACTGAAACAGCCTAAACTACTCCAAAATGGGAGTTACAGCACCACTGGGGGAATGAGAAGGGTGAAACACATCTCTTTTGGACATGTAAGCTAGGGAAAGCTCAGCAGAATCCAAAAGGGGGGAAAAGTACATTATCCAAAGCAATCTTAAACAGAAACTCAGAGAAAGTTGCTATGGGATCAAACAACCTGTGCCTGCTACTATAATACGAAACTGCTTTCTTTAGACCTTGCAATCTTACTTGTAGAACTGGTCTCCAACAGTGGTCTCTATGGTAACCACCAGAACTAATGGACAGATTTAAACAAAAGTGTCACCTAAGCAATTACTGTACAATTCTGCTTAATGTCATCTGTATTTTATTCTATTATTTAAATTCTGGCAAAAAGGCTTTCTTTCATGAAAGCAAGGCATACACAGATCGGCCATAACATTAAAACCACTGACTTTGTGGGACGTGCTGGACAAACAAGTCTGATCCATGGATGCCCAACCTCGCAAGTTATAGGACTTAAAAGATCTGTTGCTAATGTCTTGGTGCCAGATACCAGAGCACACCTTCAGAGGTCTTGTGGAGTCCATGCATCGATGGGTCAGAGCTGTTTTGGCAGCACAAGGGGGACCTACACAGTATTATTCACGTGGTTTTAATGTTATGGCTGATCGGTGTATGTATAGGTAATTGTCCTCTGAGATGCAAAAATAGCAATAAAAAGCAATAATAATAATAATAATAATAATAATAATAATAATAATAATAAACTTTGGAATTAAATTTGAGCTTAAACATGAGGACACTGAGATTTTATTTTCACACAATCTTTTTCTCATGCATTAAAACATTTATTACTTAATGGATTTTTCTCCCTGCAAAACACATCCCTACATTGAATTTTTGTGAAGCCTCTACCAGAGAGGATAAAATCACTGAGATTACGATTACATTTACAGCATTTAGCAGACGCCATTACCTCAGGAGAAACTTACAGAAGTGCTTTGTCGCATTCTCATGCTAGTTCATTAGGTCAGGGATTAAGAGTACCATCAAGGATACAATAAATAAATAACAAAGTGCTAATGTTAATGAAAAGATAGGTATTAAGTCTTTGTTTGAAGGCTCAGCTGTTCAGCTAGCCAAGGAAATTCATTTCACGACCTGGGTGCCAGTACAGAGAAAAGTCTTGATGCATGTCTTCGTTGTACTCTGAGAGATGTTGGGTCCAATCAATCAGTGCTAGAGACTCAGAGGGAGAGTGGGGTGGAGTGAGGTATGAGAAGTGTGTTAAGGTAGGTGGGAACTGATCTGTTTTTGGCTTTGAAAGCAAGCATCAGTGTTTTAAATTTGATGTGGGGAGCTACAGGAAGCCTGTTGAGGGAGTGTAGCAATGGGGTTGTGTGAGAGAACTTGGAGTCGTTGAAAACAAGTCCTGTAGCTGCATTCGGTATCAGTTAAAGACATTGGATGGCGCACCTGCCAGGAAGAAATTGCAGTAATCCAGTCTTGAAATGACAAAGGTGTGAACAAATACCAAGTGAGCACTGTGGATAGGAATGTGCAGATCTACGTTGGAGGGGGTGGGGGTGTCTGGGGATTGGAGGCTTCATCCACAAGTGGGTGAGTCCATATGGTGGCAGTTCGGCCAAGCATTATAGGATATGTTTGTCTCCGAGGAGACAACATGCTGCCCGCTGTGGTTCGCTCTCACTCCTCCCACACCAAAAAAAAAGGGTCAGGGCTGGATGCCATGATACACACGTGGCTGAGGTCACCTCTGTACGCCTTTTCCCTGATCGTGCTGCTCCCACAGGCTCTAGCAAGAGTTTGTCAAGATCATGCTACATCTGCTGCTAGTAGCACTGAATCTGTGAGTCTGGCCCCTGAGGGGCACCAGTTCAAAGATTCCAGTCTCTCATCTGAGGTTGTAGAGACCATGTTAAATGCTAGAGCTCCATCCACGAGAAATTGTATGCATTCAAGTGGCAACTTTTTTATTGTGGTGTGAGGAACACCAGTGAGACACAATAACTGAGCAATAGCTACAGTCCTGGAGTTCCTGGAATGTTTCTCAGCAGGGTTGGCTCCTTCTACAATTAGGGTCTACATGGCTGCCATTTTGGCCAGCCACACCCCTATTGATGGAGCCTCTGTGACAGGCCATACCCTCAGTATGATGGAGTGAGTATACTCGTTCCCAAAGCATAAAGCTCACACAATGTTGAGTTCCCTTTGAAAGGGTAGCTTTGTCATACTGGGGTATGCCTGTAAATTGTGGCTGCGCTTCAGACAAAGAGGATCTGCCAGACAAAGACAAAGAGAATCTGAGGATGTGGTTTACAGGCACCATTTTATAGTCACATGACACTTGTTATGCCACGTTGCCTGATGACAGCAGGATTATAAATAGGCGTGATTTTACCAGACTTCAGATACCGGCCACGCAACATCTCATTCCCTTCTCAGGGAACAGGGTTACATGCGTAACCCAGACGTTCTCTTTGCTATTGCCAGATTAGACTAGCATCGATTCCAGTAGCAAACATAATTGGCTAGGCAGGAAGTTAAATTATAGCTAATGGTAAATATTGTTTTAGATAACTTACGTTTCACATGAAAACATGACATAACCTTAATTTCATCAGTTAAAAACATCTACTTTTACTTTTTGTTGCTTGAGTACATTAAAAAAATTACTTTCACGTGAGTAAATGTTTTGGCTGGATGCTTCCACTTTTCTTGAGTTTGGCATTTCCTGTAAATTCACATGTGTCTAAAGTATAATTTCTTTGTCCATCCCTAATACTTAAAGTCCCCGTGAAGTGCCTTGAAATGTGCAGCATTATTCAATGTGTTCATGCAATTTCCACTGAAACAGGAACACAGGGCGGGACATATCGAGTGGCTTCTCCCCCTTTTTAAGACATGAGCTGGCACAAAAACCTCCTTCAAAGTGAATGAATTCGAGAGATTTCCTTTTTATTTACTGAATAAAACATGTGCGTTTGAACAGCCAAAGACACATTTACGACCCATGCTTGCTGATATGATTTCTGTTGCTCAACAACAGCAGCTTCAGCAAGAAGATTGTTATCATGTTGGAGGCAGGACACTTCAGATTCTAGAGAGCATTTGATTGGACAGAAAATGTGATGAGAAGCTGAAGTGCAGAATTATGTTTTCAAAATTGTTGTATTGGTGGCAGAGAGACAGACTGTAAATCTTGAGTGCATATATAGTGCCCTCCACTAATATTGGCACCCTTGGTAAATATGAACAAAGAAGGCTGTGAAAAATTGTCTTCATTGTTTAAACTTTTGTTCTTTTGATAAAAGAAATCACAAAAATTCTCTGCTCTCATGGATATCAAATAATTGCAAACACACCACAGATTTATTTAAAAAACGTTTGTTAAATATAGGTGTGCAACAATTATTAGTCTAACTGTGTGCAACTTTTGGTCTAACTTTGTGCTACCTTCCTTTACCAAGATAACAGCTCTAAGTCTTCTCCTATAATTCCTGGTGAGATTGGAGAATACATGGCAAGGGATCTGAGACCGTTCCTCCATACACAATCTCTCTAGATCCTTCACATTTCGAGGTCCACACTGGTGGACTCCCCTCTTCAGTTCACCCCACAGGTTTTCTATGGGGTTCAGGTCAGGGGACTGGGATGGTCATGGCAGGACCTTGATTT
>JANDJT010000141.1:8909954-8920870 GCA_024331685.1 Stegophilus panzeri | reverse complement strand
AGATTGTAGTTTTGGAGACTTTCTGACCCCAAGACGCAACTAACTTCTGCAATTCTCCAGCTGTGATCCTTGGAGATATTTTGGCCACTCGAACCATCCTCTTCACAGTGCGATGAGATAATATAGACACACGTCCAATTCCAGGTTGATTTATAACATTTCCAGTTGACTGGAGCTTCTTAATTATTTCCCTGATGGTGGAAATGGGCATTTTCAATGCTTGTGCTATTTTCTTATAGCCACTTCTCATTATGTGAAGCTCAATAATCTTTTGCCACACATCACAGCTATATTCCTTGGTCTTACCCATTGTTATGAACGACTAAGGGAATTTGGTCTGTGTTACCTCATATTTATACCCTTGTGAAACAGGAAGTCATGGTTGAACAATTTCCTGTTCCTAGTCACCCAGATGTACTAAATAAATGTAAAATATCAATGGGAATATACTTCAAATATATTTTTCTCATATGAATTCATACGGGTGCCAATAATTGTTGCACACCTTTATTTAACAAAGTTTTTTTTTTTTTTTTTATATATATAAACCTGTGTTGTTTGCAATTATATGATATTCATGAGAGCAGAGTCTTTTTGTGATTTTTTTTTTTAACAAAAGATCAAAAGGTTAAACAGTAAAGACAATTTTTCACAGCCTTCTTTGCTTATATTTACCAAGGGTGCCAATATTAGTGGAGGGCATTGTATCTTCTAAATGCAAATGTTGTCACTGTTTTGGAGCACACTAGCTTATAGATAACTATAAGGCTAACATATTCATACTAAATGCCACAAAACTTCAATTTTGATTTCATAGGGACTTTAACAATGCCAAGAATCAGCTAAATTGAAACTATGAACTTTCCCCCCCCTCACCATTCTCTTCACTGAGAAGGAGTTCAGCATGTTCATATGTACAAGGCAGGAATATTCCATGGATATGAAGCTAGGGCAATATTGATTATAGTGTATATTTATTATTACATGTAGCATTATAGTAACTACTACAACCAGTGGATATATGGTTGGGGAGATTAACTTAATTTGTAAAGTGATATAGAGGCCTGTGAGTAAAGGTAAAATATTTGATTGAATTAAATCCTGGAGATAAATAGATTAAAAAAAAAAATAAAAAAAAAAGTTTATGGATAACCATGCTTTTGTTCAGCCATGACTATAAATGATTGATACACTGTGTTTGCCAGTTGCAAATGAAGCAGCTGTTTGTCTGTCAGTATTAGCTGGCACATTTTGAAGGCCAGAATATACATTTCCAGATAAACAAAACTGCCAATACAGCAGTTTTTAGCACCTGAACAGATCCTGATCCTTTTGGACAGCTGGGATCTGTCATATAATGGACATAAAGTGTAAAGTATTTCGAAGGAACCATAGTGGAAAATATTTTTTTAATTTGCCGATAATGAGCCATTTTAAATAAAAAATAGGGAAATGAAAAAACACTACCTGAAATAGAAGCTGTATTTGATGACCAATCATATGAGTGAACTGTTGTGTGTGATCCTAATATACTATTGAGCATATCTGAGTCCATACTAAGACTCCCAATGTCATATGCCACTCAAACTGTAAAATGCGTAATGGTGCAAGAGGGAATAATCATTTTCAACTCTGCACATACAAGCCTACCTAATTGTAGGATTATAGAATGATCCTAATTACAGAATTATCACATCATCTTTTACTCTGACTTGAGAATACCTTTTAGGAACAACAGACAAGGGACTTCAGCATTGTGATAGGTGAGAATAATGCTTAGGGAAGCTTTGTGAATACGTTGTTATGGTAATGGTAATCTTACCCATGTTCAACTGAAAGGGAAGAAATTCTGAACAGTTGTTGAGAAAGTGATATTGTACATAATTGAGCTCAAATTTGCTTTGACTGGACTTACTTTGAAAGAAAAGATCTATAGGGGGCACAGTGGCTCAGTGGTAAGCATGTTAACCTCACACCTCCAGGGCTGGGGGTTTGAATCCCACCTCCTCCCTGTGTGCACGGAGCTTGCAAGTTCTCCCCGTGCTTCAGGGGCTTCCTCCGGGTACTCTGGTTTCCTCCCCCAGTTCAAAGACATGCACTGGAGGCTGATTGGCATTTCCAACTTGTCCATAGTGTGTGAATGCGTGTTCGATTGTGCCCTGTGATGGGTTGAAACCCCGCCCAGGGTATCCCATGCCTTGTGCCCCAAGTTCCCTGGGATAGGCTCCAGGTTCCCCAGAGACTCTATGTAGGATAAGCTGTCTGGAAAATGGATGGATAAAAAAGATCTATGTGCTTATAGGCTGGGTGTGGACAAGAAAAATAGAAACAGAGGCCGAGGAGAACAAGGAGTGGGAAAAGACTGTTAGTGTCCTTAGATCATAATTGGACCTAACATATCTTAATAGATTACTATCTCAGCTGGTAGCCCCTAAACTGATTAGTATAATTTTTTTCTCCAGTCTGAAACACTGATAAATTCTACATTTAGAGTTTTAGTAGTTTTAGTTTTACTTAATATCATGTTTTTGTTTCCAGAATACACCTTAAATTCAAAAGTCAAAAACATTTAAAATGTTTGAAGGTGAATATTTGAATTCAAACTCAAGGCTTGTACTACATTTTCTCCATGCAACAGAAGTACTGTCCACATTGCACATGTCCTGTTCACTTAATTACATGTTTTGTTTACTTAAAGATAACTAATGTTGGACCAACATGTTTCAACAACACTGTACGTGAAGCAAGGCGAATGAGGACAGTCCATGTTGGACCAGCTGTATTTGTAGCACAGTTCATTAAAAAAAAAAATGACAGCACGGCTTTATAGTGAATAAGCCGCATATATGTGTTTATTTTGATTACCTATCACTTTCACTATCGTACAAACACTTTGCAGCACAATCATGACATCATTATATGAGTTCACAGCATATAGATGGTTGGTGTGTGGGGTTTCAGTGCATCTTTATGGACTTAATTAGAGAACTCTTGGTCTTTGATATAATGCTGAAATGCACTGTAGCGATCTACAGAAATGTTGATGATTGGGACACTAAGGACATGCAAGTTCTTTGTGAAGATAAGTGAGTATGATTTCTTCTGTACTGCTATAGTAAAGTAACTGTGTCATGAATGAGAACAATTTTTTTTTTTTTTACTAATAATGTGAAAACCAAAACTAAATATGATAAACTGTATAAAATTCTAATGATATTCAAGAAATAATGCACTTATAATTATATGTTTTAAAAAAACCTATAATAGCCAAAGTCTGTGTCCCTTCAACAAAAAATGCGGATGTGATATGGGCAGAAATTAAGTTCGGGTCTTAAGACTTAACAGCAGGATCATATCCATTTTCGAACATGAGCAGTCCTTTTAGACCTATAACTAATGTACATTTGTTTTATCTGGCTTTTAGGTGTCTATATATTCTACATAAAATGTTGATTTTTTTTTTTAATGAATTACGTTGTAAATAATTGTATTGTAAATAATATGAAATTGTAGTCAGATACCTTAAAGACATGCTAATTACATGTTAATTGAACCTGGGGGTGCACTGAAATGCTGCATAATATACTTTAAACTGCATAATATACTTTATTTAAAAAAGGATGTTTTCCAGAATCATGACAGAAAATGAGAACACACTGTCCCCAACTCATAGCTCCAACTCACCAACAGTGGGAGTGATCCTCACGCGATGATGCCCCGTCCCAAACATCCAACATGGTGTGACGTGAACTAGCTGGCTAACTTGTAGCTATCCATACAACTAACAAGCTCGTCTCCCTCAGTCTTTTCTGCTCCTATTCATCCTCCTCTGTCCTCTTCCTCTTCAGATATTGTAGGATGCTCATTTCTGTGTGAACATTTTTACTAACGTTACCATTAAACCGTTTATGGACAAGTACCAATGGCACATACACACAATTTTGGTGTGCTAGCTAGCTCACAAACTTATTTCGATGACAAAATTGTCAATCAAAACCAGCAAAACAATCAGCAATATCATGGGCTGAAATAGCTACGATATCCTACCTCAAATACAAAAACGCTAAATCTTTCATCTATACGTTAGTGTGCTCAAGAGTATCTGAATGCTGTGTCGTAACTGCACTCACCTCAGGACAAAACCTAGATTTTGAAAGGTAGGGGAGGACATGCCCCCCCCTTGTATAATGGCTCCTACGCTCCTGTAATTACATAGTTAATGGTGAATTAGTTAATAAACACACTCTTGAATTGAAAACAAAATGCATTTGGGACTGAATATTCTGTAGCTGTTTATGTATTCGGCTTTCTATATGCAAATATACATCTTTTTACATTTTCTTTTCTTTACAAAAAAACAAAACAAAACTTTAATGCAATATATTTCCACATGGGTGAGCCTGGTGAAACAGCTCCATGGCTGTGTTTTCAGTCCTTCCATTTGGGAAATGGAGCATTGTTTCAGATACAAGCCAGTCTTTTCTTCTAGCAAATCAAATTGCCACAGAGGGATTGCAAGGCTTTTCTGCCCTATTATTTTATTCATAGTTGCACTAAATTGCTAAATGAATCAATGCCAAGACCTACAAGGGTCAGGGCTACTTAGCAGTGAAGTGGTGTGCAGCTTTGTGTCCCATCTATACCATATTACCTGTTGCCTGGCAAGTGTCATGAACAGGGTTGAATTTGTCCATTCAAATTCCTCTCAATTTATATAGGTCAGGATATATATATATATTATACTAGGTCAGGATTGTCTAAAACAACACGTATTACCTGATCCATAGAGGTTCCCATTGTTTTGAATGTCTCATGATCCTTATAATCCCTAACTACTTGATCTCTTCTCATCATTAGTGAGATCCAGCATATAAATCAACTCATACTCAAGACCAGTGTCTGTAATGTTTTATACATATTATACATATATAATATTTATATTTGCTTTATATATATTTGCTTTATATATAATGTTATATGTTTTTATAAATATAGTATTATATATAATGTTATTGTTTATATATAATGCCTGTTATGTTTATAACATGTATAATAATTTATTATAATAAATGCCTGTTATATATATAGTTGTCAGAGTGCATATGATAATATTTCAGAGACAGTGCTTGGAGTTCTGTGGAAATAAATGATAAAAACTCTTGCCTCGTGGTAGGCCGAGCTTGACAAGAGTTGAACAGCTAATCTGAAGGCTCTGTCCCTGTTGGTGCATAGTGCTTGTGCTTGTAAATAGTGCTTGTGCATGAAATAAAAGTTTAAGCAGTGGGGTACTGCTGAGAGTGAAATCAGGAAGGATTCCACAGGAAACAATATTGACACGTTTTCCTGCTCTGTCATGCTTCGACAGAGTGAAGAGGAGTGAATCGGGGAAGTGGGCATGCATTTGTCAGAGGTAGCTGCATTAATGCCGAGAATGTTTTGAAGTAATTACTCATCTCGCTTTAAATGACACGACCTTTTATCGGCATGCATCCATTAACTGTCTCTCTCTGAACAGAATGCGTAGGTATTAAACTGATTTTTGTACTCTTTCAACTCACAAAGAAATTGTATTTCTGCCCTTTTGGGATGATGGAAGTGTGATGTGCAGTTGTTTACTTCGTGTAGGTGTAGGTTTGTTATAATGTTTTTATATAGGCCCACGCCATGGTTTTATGATTTGTTAGAATGAATCAGCAACAAAGCTGAGGTGTCTACAGGATTTAACTCATTTAAACAGGATAAAACATTTACAGGATAAAACTCATTTGGAAAAAAAAAAGAATATATTCACAGTGTTCATTCAAATTGTTAATGGATGGAATGGTAGATTTTTTTTTTTTTTTTTTTAAAATCTTTGCAGTTTGATCTTGTCTTTAATTTAACTCTAGTCCTAATAGCTCTACTATTTTTTGTTAATAGCATGTTTGTTTATAGCATTTTATCCTTGGCTGACATTAATGTGCAAATTTTAGTAGGACTACATCATGTTTGGTTACTAACCTAGACACCCAATAGCACTTTTTCGTACCAATAATGTCACATCTGCTTCTTCTAGGAAATTCATGTCCTTTGGAAAGTTTTAATGATGTTCATCGATAAAGAAGATTACCACAAGACACACTTAAACAAAGTAAAAGTACTGGTAAATGTAAAAAATATTTTAATACAGAAGTGAAAATCTGACATGGAAAACATAAGACTGATTACTTATGTATACTGTATAATTGCTGACTAAAACTGAAGAGCAAGCCGTTTTCATTTAATAAATGGAAGTTAATAATACATGTCTGTCTGGAGTTTCAAATTTTTCTCACCATGGGTTACCTCCTATTTCTACGGTTTCCTCCCCGTGTGCAAAAACATGCAGGTAGGCGATTGTCTACGCTAAATTGCCTGTACGTGTGAATGTGTGGGAATGTGTGTGTGTGCATGGTGCCCTGAGATGGACTGGTGGCCCATCCAGAGTGTATTCCTGCCTTGCACCTAATGGTTCCAATGTAGGCTCCAGATCCACCATGACCCTGACCAGGATAAAGCGGTTAATGAAGATGAATAAATGAATGAATGAATGTTATCATTTATAACATAACATTGCATCAGTCTTTGGACAAAAGTGATTCATTAATATTAGCCTTCACTTAAATTATTTTCTAGTGGTGTGTTTCAGCTGTGTACAGTGTGAACAGGGAGGGAGAGGGATGCGTAAAAGAAACATAGTATACACTTAGAATTAGATCAATATATATAATTTGGTAATGTCCATTTAAAAGCACACTAAAATGGCTGTCATTGTTGACATTGGTGCCAGAAGCTCCTGAGCCAGCAGCATTTTAATTTCACAGCCAGGGAAAATTGCGTCCACTGAAAATCTACAGCTTTCCTAACATGATAACCACTAGCCATTTTATCTTATTGTGGAAAATTGCTGTAAATCCATGTCAGTCTGGATTAGGCCTAAATATATATTTACATATTAAATCAGGCCTAAATAATATAATAATAGTATAGTTTAGGCCTATATATACATGCTTATTTTTCTTGGTATGTCAACACAACTACAATTAAGTGAGTACAGCAATTGTTTAGTGTTTCTTATCAGACATTCTCACCTGCTCTTCTACTAAAAAGAAAGAAAGAAAGAACAACAAAAAAAAAACAAAACAAGAAGAATGGATAAACTTACTATTCATTCCAGTTCATGAAAGACAAGGCACGTGGTGCAAACTTATTGACATGCCTTTGTCATTCACTGCTGCAGAGAGTAAGAGACATGTGTCAGCATACTGAAGTGAAGAGTCTAATTTAAAAAAAAAAAAAAAAAAGAAAACGCACAGGACAAATGCAGCTAACCAGAGCTGAGGTAAAAATAAAGAAATCTGTTGATTGTATTATTGACTGACTGATCTGAAACCACCATGACTGGTTATAGGTCAAATTAATCCAGAATAAAGTTGCTTGGATTTATTCTGGTTTTTCTGGTTATTCTTAAAACAATACAGTGGATTTTCAGAAGTTAGTATACAGTATATGAGATAGTAACATAGCATTAGGTCAGATACGGTGCCTTGCATAAGTGTCCGCTCCCATTCCTTGAACTTTTCCACATTTGTAGTGTTATAGCCTGGAATTGAAATGGATTTAATTGGTATTAGGTCATGCATCTAAACAAAATATGCCATAAGATTGAAATGGAGGGAAAAACAATATAGTTGTAGCAAAATTATTTATAAGTAAAAAATGGCTGAATGGAGTCAATTTGTGTGTCATGTGATCGCAATATAAATACACCTGTTCCTGGAAGGCCCCAGAGAACATACCTAAACACACATAAATCATGAAGGCAGTAAGCTATCAAAATAAGTCTGAGACAATGTTCTGGAAAAATATCAATCAGGGTTTAGTTATATATATATATAAAAAAAATTGCCAATATTTGAACAGCCTGTGGCACACCATTAAATTCACTGTTAAAAAATGGAAACAATATGGAACAACCACAACTTTGCCAAGAGGAGGCCATTCACCACAAGTAAGTGACTGGGTACGGGGTCATTAATCATAGAAGAGTCAGGAGGCCAGTGAATGCAAGTGTAAGTTCAGACTTTAATAGAAGAATTCAGGAAGACTAAGGGTATCCTAAGGACTAGGCTAATTTTCAAAACCAGGAACAGGCAATAATCAGCTTATACAGGCATACAGGAACAGGCATACACTCATATGACAAGGACTATGGACTTTCCCAGCAGTGGTCTTGCTCACTGGACTTCTAGCGCAAAGGAGGTGGGTTGAACTGGCAGATAATGATTGTTCTCACCTATGTGTTATTACCGGCAGCCTATTTACAGTTGGTTTTCCTCCCAATAGGGGTGAGCCAGAGAAATGGAGCTCATGAGTCCACACATAATGCACACCATTAAATTCACTGTTAAAAAATGGAAACAATATGGAACAACCACAAGTTTGCCAAGAGGAGGCCATTCACCTCCTCTTGGCAAAGTAACACACATAAAACCTGAACTTGCTGAAGCTGTGCACTGTTTGGACTGTGATTGTTTTTGTGTGTGTGTGTGTACATTTAATTTGTTGAGAATGTGTGCTGAAAAGCACTTGGTGAAGTTAAAAAAAGAAATAAATAAGAAAACCAAGCTCCACCAACGTACGCCTGCCTCCTGAGTCCTCCTTTACCAAACATGCACGCACCCTTCCAAATTTTCCACACCCAATTTGAAATTTATAGTTGTATAAACTACTATCTATTCATTTTCCATACTGCTTATGCTACACAGGGTTGCAGGGAGCATGGAGCCTATCCCAGGACCCCAGGAAACTCAGGGCACAAAGTGGGGGACACCCTGTGATGGTGTGCCAACCCATCACAGGGCACAATCGCACACACACACACACACACACACACACACACACACACACACACACATTCACATTCACACACTATGGACAATTTGTAAATGCCAATCAGCCTACATTTGGGGGGAAACTTGGGGAAAATAAACCAAATTCTCTGACTGAAGTGTTGCTTTACAATGATAAAAATGGGGTCCACTGACTTCAGTATTATCCAGCTTTCAAAATGTCATGGTATTTTATGAATAATGGTCATTTCAATTATACTGTCTACTCAAAACAGTCATTTAGCTAAATTTCTGTAGTGGATGATATGTTGAGATTGGAAATTCTCAATAATAAAACAATAATACATTGTTCATACTGATAAAGTCAGTGATGTCGACTAATCATTACAATGATTATAAAATGCCTGCACTGTGTCTTGTGGCTTAAGCCTGCATCAATCTGACCAGCGTTTCTTACAAAAGCTCTTGTGTACTGTTTTGTATTTTAAGCAAGTATTTTTTGAAGCTAGAACATTCCAATTACCGTTCATCTAAAAACGGAATGAAATGTCAGCTGTAATCAGCACGATCTGGGATTATGATAGAAATGCGTTAATATGGAGAATTTCTCTTGCTTAATGTATTTGTACGGTCCGGTATTCAGCACGTAGATTGAGTTATGTGCACCACCAAAGCACTGCATTTGTTTTTTTTTTTGTTTTTAGTTCAATATGCATTTGGATTTAAATGCCTTGTCAGAGATGATATTATTGGGGAACTCGATGGGTGTTTTGTTTGGATTTTTTAAGAACGGACATTATCTGTGACAAAACTGAAATGAGCTTAGTCTTTATTACAGCATAGGAGACGTAATAGGAGTAAAATCTGATAAAAGATTGCTTAAACGGGCATAAGAAATGCTTAAAAGCACTTCCCTCTAAGATGACTAAAACCTCAAATTCATAAAGTGATTTTTAACAGTTTGTACATTTGGAGTCATACAGTATGTCCTACTGCCTATATTTTCTACATGTTGCTTCCGGGCATTTGTGTTAAGTCTGTTGCCACCCATTTTAGAAATAGTTTGTGTTTATGGCTTCACTTATATAATATCCTATTTTAGAGGAAATGACCCAAAGAAAGCTGAACTTTGTAGTTAGTGTCTTCCTCATAAGACCCAAACACTATTTATAAACCTAAGCCTGAGGATGTGTCTGGAAACTGAAAAGCTTTGGCTCTGCTCGGTTTAGATTTGATCAAATTGATCATGAAGCGTGGTGTTTCATTTTCACTTCCTTAGCTCAATCAGGATATACTTTCCCCAAGTCAGTATCCATTCACCCGAGTCTGGGTGACATAGTCCACAAATACAATACTTTCTTACTTCATGTATAAAACCATTGATGTGTGTCATCCCTCAGATAAATATACGATATATTTAGCCTTAAAATGTGACACATGGTCTTGCCATTTCTTTGTAAAATCACATTAGGATGTGTTTTCTTTTTTGGAGGAAAAGAATAGGCAAAGAATAAAGAAATAATAATGAAAAAAAAAAGTTAATTATATCAAGTAGTTTCCTTTGTACATTGTAATCCATGATAAATCATTTGAAATGAATCTTCCCTAAAGTCATTGGCATGGGCTTTGAAATAATTTATGCATCCTTTTTGTGAATAGCACATTGGTAATCTTTAGCTGTGACCTTGATTGCAACTGCTTTATTTTAATTATTGCTCGTAGTTAAAGCCCCTGGCATCAGGAAGGTACCCAAATGTTGTCAAAGGATGTAATTAACAAAAATCATTTATACATATCTTCACCTCTGACTTTAACCCTATGATTAAATATAAGTATAGCGTAGAGGGTTTATGGATCAACTCTACAGTGTCTAACTGCTGTAGTCCATATTTCCACGAACTGTGGAACTGTTTCCTGGTTTGTTAAGTTCAAATGAGTGAACTATTGCTTGTTCACTGCCACCCTGAATTTTAGCAACATCTAACAGACATTTATCCTCTGGTAATAGTTTTCATTTTAAATGTTCACTTTGTTTTTATATATATA
>JANDJT010000141.1:8870956-8891303 GCA_024331685.1 Stegophilus panzeri | reverse complement strand
TTGTGTGTGAAAATCCCAGGAGATCAGCAGTTTCTGAAATACTCAAACCAGCCCATCTGGCACCAACAACCATGCCATGGTTAAAGTCTCAGAGATCACACTTTTTCTTCAATCTGATGTTTGATGTGAACATTAACTGAACTCTTGACATGTATCTACATGATTTTATGCATTGTGCTGCTGCCACTGTGCTGCTGATTAGATGACTGCATGAATGTGTGGGTGTACAGGTGTTCCTAATAAAGTGGACGCCGTGTCTCTCAGTGCATATATTTAGTCTGTGTGTTAGTAAGAGAAAAAAAAAAAAATGATGCAGTTACCAAATGTTGAAAAGGAGAGTTGGATTCAAAATTGTTATTCGAGGAGCATTTACAATTCCCATTCCTAGCACTAAGAGACAGCTTGTGCACATGAACACTCTGGGTATTGGCTCGATGCAGCTTTCACGCCTTACATGTTATTGTCGTTGGCAGGCTAATGCATTAACAAGTACAGTGTGTGTGGTCACGTCTGTGAGATGGAGCCGGAGCAGAATACAAAGTCTGCCTGCTGGAACAAGATGCTCAAAATGGGCACTGTGAATGTAAATACCTTTGTAAAAGCGTTCTCTCTGTGTTGTTGCATGGGCTGGACACTATTTTGAAAAGCACAGAGAACTCTTAGTCCTCTTAGCGCCTCTTAGGACCGATGATAAGGTTACAGTTAGGCAGAGTGTGGCATTAAAGGAGCTGTGTTTTGTCCAAGATCCTTTTTTTAATGCTGCTTTTGTGCATATAACATAGTGCACCTCCATTTAGGGAACCTGCTTCTACAGAGTGCTTCTAACTCTCAGCTCTTAATTAGGGCAGGGAGCGTGTTCAGACTGCGTACAAAGACCCTAAAGCAGATTAATGACGAGGATGTGTTATGCCTCAGGTTTTTCACTCTAGTAAAGCATTCGCCATCATACAGGAAATCATTCACATTTTTCTCCCAACACACAATTCATTTTGTTGTGGAGTGTGGACCAAAAAAAAAAAGCCTGAACAGTTTTGGAGTGGCATGAAGGTAGTGCTTGCATTGTTGACTATTAATCGTGACTGAGGTGCTTAATGTATTTGAGAACAGCAGTAAATCATGGAGAGCTTGAGGAATGTTTTGCTCTGCCTGTAGCCTCCCACTCATCGTCCAGCAGCCCGAGACTATCCCTGACACCCACATCATGCACTCAGAATCTCTGCCCATAGACCTGATAATACATTCTCACCAACTGTATGGAGAAACCATAAAGAATGGAGGAGGATGAAACTCTAAACACCAACATACAGTATCTAAAAGCATGTGTCATTTGACAGAGAAGGCCCGTAGGCATTTAATAGTGTGGTGAACAGAATCGGCTGTTTTGTATTGTACAAACGTCACACTTTCTGTTAGCAAGAGTGGACACAAGCCTTGTACTGATATGATGTGGTTTAAATGCAAAATCCGATGGAGTATGTCATCCAAGATGGATGTATTCCACCGAAAGATGAGGCACACTTGAGAAGGCAGCATGGAGGTTTTCTTAATCGTCTAATTTGTGCTGCTTCTTCCTTCCCTGCAGGCTGCGCAGCGGATTATCGAAACACATAATGCATAAGCACAATGGCAATCATGTGCTAGAATGCTTGATAGATACAGAACCCTGGGATGTAAATCACTCAGTTCATGATTGCTACTTTTCTGTTTTCGGACTCCCTGTGCACTCCCAAAGTCTCATTCTCTCCTTCTGCTGAATCACTTGCAACTTTGAAATTCACTTTATCTAATATTTTATTTACTACATTCGTAGTAGCTCATAGAAAAAAAAAAAAGAGTCATTAGTTGGTGTTGCCTTTAGAAAATTAATTATGTAGTCTAGTTTGTGTATGCTTATCAGCTTGATTAAAATGGATCTTGTTGTTATAAATAACAGGTTTTTGCATTAATTCGTGTTGAATTTATCAGCACGTTGTTCTGTATAACTGTGTTTGGTGTAGTATTCCATTAAAGTGGACATGAGAACCTAAATGTATGTGGTACTATAGAAAGGTCTATTGTTTACTGGAATTGTTCTTTTTTGTGACACAGAAATATAATTAGATTTGAAGCAGACTCAATAGAAACATTCAGAGTGCAAACGGAGGGCAGTCATGCCTTATGTCCGTGTCATGCATTAGAACAGTATTATAACTGTTCACACTTTTTCAGCTACACCATATGGCCAAATGTTTGTGGACAACTGACCATCACACACAAACTGCCATCCTCAAACTGTTGCCACAAAGCTGGACACACACAATTGTGGCTTTGTATGCTGTAGCATTACAATTTCTCTTCACTGGAGCAAACGTGTTCGAGCATGACAATGGTCCTGTGCACAAATCGAGACATGGATAATGAGACATTTTAAGAAGGTTGGACTGGAAGAACTCGAGTGTCCTGCACAGAGCCCTGACCTCAACCCCACTGAACATGTTTGGGATGAACTGGAACACCGACTGCACCCCAGACCTCCTCACCTAACATCACTAACGCTCTTGTAGCTGAATGAACACAAATCCCCACAGCCACGCCCCAAAATCTAGTGGAAAGCCTTTCCAGAAGAGTGGCGTTTATTATAACAGGAAAGCAGGGGGCTACCTATCTAACTATATATTAATGCACATGGTTTTTGAATGGGATGTTCAACGAGCCCATATGAGCATGATGGTCAGGTGTTACATATTTTTGGCCAAATAGCGTATCATTAGTAGGGCCGAAACCAAAACACCTCGTTTTGGTTAATATTTACAGAGCAGAAATATTTAGTGTAGAAACTACAGTAGAATGTATACGAATTATACCCGCTTTATATCTTTCAGTGTGGTTGCGCTTTGGTATAGTTGCAGAAGTTGACCTGGGTTACCAGTTGCTACGTTTTACTTTTAGTACAAGGGAATGTAGGTAGCTTAATTAAACTTAGTCAGAAGTAGTGCAAGAAGCCAAACCAAAACAAATTCTATATGTTATGGGGAAGCTTATGTAGATCTCCTGTAGAGTGATTTTCCAGATTTGTGCTACCGGTTGTATGGATGAATACAAGCAGAGCAGGGGTTTCAGTGGAAAAATGTCTTGATCTAGCTACTTATACAGATGCAGGCCCTGAGGATTGTGGGTGCTTATGCTACTTATGTATGGAAACAGTTCCTGCTATGTTGTCAGGCTGTGGGGTGTTTCTCCTGGAATGGTAATGATGAGAGGACGACGTTTCTTGTGACTGGTGCACTGGCATTACTTATGTAGTCAAAAATATCCCATGCTTCATTAACTTTGATGTATTACCAAACGTCCCAGTTACCAGTTAAAGACATTTGGCACTGTTTTGATCTATCTCGTTTTGATAAGACCTGCCAGACTTTGGGGCTTTTTGGCATATATGAGGAGCCAGCCATGTCGCATTTCAGTGATGAGCTGTTTGATGCAGCAGCATTTGTTGCAGTGGTTGGCTTCTCATTAGGTTTCAGAAGGTTATATAACCAAGAAGAGATAGTTAAATAGATAAATATGATAAAACTGATGATGTCTGAGGTTGTCCAAAGTATTTGTCTAGATTTGAGAAAATCACTTTTGACACATTTTTAATGATATGATTCAGTCTGTGGCTATTGTAAACTGAATTTTAATATTCAGCTCCTCTTTTATACTGACAGGCTGAGCTGTCACATTCAATAATGCTACCTACCTCTTTGAAATATTTTACCAGCCAGCTTTTTATACTGCATTTGTACTTTTTGTTTACTGTATTGTTGCTGCTATAACACACCACTAATACAGAAAAAAACAGTAGATAGATAGATAGATAGATAGATAGATAGATAGACAGATATTCATCCCAGAGGAAAATCCACACATTACAGCAGCACAGAGAGTTTGAAAGTATATAAAAGTAATTTAACATTAAAAATGAAATAAGAAAAATATCAAATAAGAATATAGTGGAAGAGTGCAAGGTGGTAGTGGAGTGGGTTGTTAAACATTGTAGATATAAGCAGCAGACGTGAGTGGGATTAAACTGGCAGTGCGGTGCAAACATTGTCAACAATGTAAACTGTGATAAGATGGATGTACAGTATTGTATAGAATGATTATGGGAAAAAGAAAGAAAAAATAAGAAAAATGAATAGATGTTAAGTGGCATATGGGTATGAATAGTGGAGCTTATCAGATTTAAGATCAGATTTATTGCAGCCTGAATACAAGTTGTGTTGTATATGTATTGTGATACAAAATCTATTATAATGTGTTTGAATATAATGTATATTTTGTGTATAATATGTGCTTTTTTCTTTTTAAAGTTCAACTGTACTTACATAAAAAGCAAATCAACCTTAAAATAATGTTTTTAGAAGACGTCTTGCAGAGAATCTGTGTATGTATAATGATTTGGTTGAGCTGATTAAAATACGCGTTTAGTCTGGGTATAATTCAATTCAGGAAAAAGGTAAAGTATCATCTCTCCCTTCTCTGCCGTGTTTAAAAATAAAATGCTTCCACATAAACGTGTCATGTTTCAAAGCAGTCATTATCGCATGTTCTCTGAAAAGTCATTTTGCTAGCCCCAGTGATGTCCAATCAACAGCCAATTTGATCATTTTTTTCGGTAAAAATTATCCTTTAACACTGAGATCTTAAAACATGAAATTGCAGGTGTACAGGATACCGTGTTTGTAAAATTGCATTATTATGGGAAAACACATATACAGTACACATCTACAGTAAGTATTGTAACATCTGGATAAATAATGTCCATGGCATGTATTTAATTCAGAAAATATACTTAATTTTAACTTTATTTAATCACTATTTTATAACTTTATGAGATCAGTGTACTAGGTACCATACTTTCAGAACAAGAAACAATTATTGTGACAGGTTTAAAAGCTGTCATTTTTTTTTTCTTTTGCAAAATAATATAAACAGAAAATGATTGTAGAGATTTTTTCTACAGGATTGACATTTGTGTTATTTAAAGTTAACCAGCTTTTCAACCTTTGTGTCTCCATATTCGAATCATATTTAGTTAAGCATAGCTTTTATTGTACACAGTTAATTAAGCAATGGGATTGCCACTCGACAGGTTAGAGCGAGCTAATCGAATCCTTGGCAGCCATGATTTTGCAATTAATAATCATGAACATAGCTAATAAGTTATATCAAAGGGGAACATGGTTAATTACTGTGTATCATCATCATGTCTTAATTAAAGCTGCAGGATGTAAGGTTTTGGAATTGCATCCTCACTGGAAAAAAAATGCACAAGCTGCTTGTGGAAGAACATTTGGTGCATTTTTTCTGATTAATCTCATATGTCAAGTATTACAGTATACATTCAATGAGAATTCACGGGGCTGCACCTCAAAACACATTTTTCACACCAAATATGGTAAGTTGCCTCAGTAGGAATGTCTCCATTGCTAAGAGTATTAAAAGGGTCATATGATGCGTTTTTAATGTTTTCCTTTTGCTTTAGTGTGTAATGTATCTGTCTGTGTATGTATAAGATCTGCAAAGTTACAAAGCTCACAGTCTGCCACAAAGGGATTTATTCTATCTAACAGAGAACACTGTTCCAGACCTGCCCCAAACGCCTCGATCGAAGTCCAGATGTTACTTCCGCAAACGTCTATGTCACTGTTTGAAATATTAGCATAATCCTGCCCAAAGGCAGGCACGAAGAAAGAAGCCGAGGCTTCAGTGAATTGTGTTGGCGCCATGTCGTAAAGACGCCGTGTGTTTCAATGTGAAAGCAAAACCCCTTTGTTTGGCCTTCCAAAAGAGACAATATTAGGAATCTGTGGTTAACATTTATTTATAATGCTGTTCCTGAGCAGTACAACCCAAAAGTTTGCTTGTGCACAGCGCAGTTTACAGAGGACGGCTTCCTGAACCTGGGAGAGTACATCACAGTCTATACATGAAGGCTACTCCGTGATTTGCTCAGACAGTCTTGCGCTTCTGAATCAGAACCTGTAAATATATTTGATTATTTTATGATGTATTTGCTGTTGTCTGTTCAAATGTGGAGTTTTGTGTTGTGGCCCAGGGCTCAGTTGTAGGCCAAAGTGCTAGCTAAAGTTAAATAGTTTTGATATTCAGCTGTGGGAATTTTTACCTATAAACGTGCAGAGTAACGCATATTGTTTGTCGTTTTTACAATCTCCATGAGTGATCAAGTTCATAAAGTTCAGGACATAAATTTGTTACAGTGAAGAAGACAAATTAAACCGTTATAACATCATATCTGAAAGGTAAGAGAGTTACAAAATAAAAACTTACCACTGTGAAATGTTCTGCTCAAGTCGTGCTTGGTTCTGATTGATCTGCTCGATCATCCGCATTTTCCGAATCTGACTGATACTGTAAAACTGACAACATTATTAACTGTGTTGATGAGAAGCTTAGAACTGCTTTAGAAGTCTTGGAAGCTGAAGCTCGCCATTATGGTAAGGGGCGTTACATTTCTGATACATGCTTGAGGTTTTTGGCCAATCACAATGCAATGGGTCAGCTGGCCAATCAGAGCACTCTGCTTTTCGGAAAACCGGAATTGAATCGGAGCGTTTCAGGCAGTCTGGGAATAGAGGAACAGCAATAATGTACAGTATGTGAACATTAATGTGTTTTTTGAACATTCTAGCATGTTAACCTATTCTATTACACGCAATAAACAAACTTATGAACTTTTAAAACCGTTTAAAAAGCATTATATGACTCCTTCAACATGCTATTAGAGTAGATGATGATACTGAGCCACAGGTTCCCAACCCTGTCTTGCCCTTTCTCTGCTCTAACACACCCACTTCAACTCAGAAAGGGTTGTTAATTAGCTGATATGTTGAATCAGGTGTGAGGAGCAGCAAAAACACTAAAATCTGCAGGACAGGGGGTAGAATAAAATTCTATATATCAACTTTCCTGATATAACTGAGTTAAAGTACAGAGAAACAGCAAACAGGCACTGTTAGTCTCTTGCTGATGAACATCAGCACACTACTTAAACAGTAGAAAATGAAAAGACAGAGATCTGCAGATAAAATACATACAGAAGATGAACAGACGCCTAAATCAGCTTACTCTCACCCCCCAAAAACTGAGCTTTAAATCCATTAAATAATGAATGAGCAAGTGTTATCCATTACTTAAGAGGGGTGAATTAGATTGTTAGGGGTTTGGTGAACTGTGGATAAGTCCCAGGGACAGTGAGAATCATCTTCATATCTTATTGTGTGCAAGTACATGTATGCTACAGTAAGACCTTCCAACACAGTCAAGAAGTGAAGGAAATGGCAATAAGTACCACTGTCATATAGCCACTGCCATCTTTCCCAGGAACCGTCTCACTAGTCCAGTGCTGATTTGGAATGATGGATGGGGTCATCACAGTTGGGGCTGTGTGGTAAAAACCCCTCTTCACTGTTGCAAGAGGATCTGGGGAAATATCTTTGGTCATACCTCGACGTCCCAGGAAAAGTCTGTGTCCAGGTTCTGTACTCAAGGAGTTAAATTTAGGATTCGGGATGGAACACTACAGGTTGTGCAATCCCAAGCTGTGGAACAGAGGACTAGCTCTTTACTCTTTACACAGCTTTGTGATGGGTCATTGGAATATCCCAGTTCAGTCTACATGTGTTTTGTGGATTTGTTGTATCTGTCTGTAATCTGTGATCGTAAGAATCTATGATCTATGATTGTGTGCCTTAACATTTGTTGTGGGAGGTACTGCAGGAGTACGGGGTCTACAGTATCTCTAGTATCTGGGCCGTTACTTTGTACGATTCAGTCTGTGTTTGAGTTGTGTCCACATTCCCGCTGTTAATTTATAACAATATAAGGTGGGTGTCAGACTCTGTCAAGGTTGTGTCATGTCTTCACTAATGTTTGTGATTTTCATGTACAGGATATCAAGATGCAGCCAAGGAGAAGGGTAACACCCCTGTTATTTTGGAGATGATGTTCTCTTGGCACCATACAATCCTCTGACATGCTCTGAAACATCTCATCGCTGAGTGTGAAAATCAGCAAGTCTGAGGCCATGATTCTCCAGAAAAGAGTTGGATGCTCCCTTAAGATGTTTTCCCCAAGGAAAAACAAAAGTGTTTTTGCCCGAGTCTGCACTGGGATTGCCATTTACAATCGTAGCATGCTGAGTTTGGTTCCAAATGACTCCTATGTGCCATTCAGGCACTCAACCTTCATCTAAAAGAGTCGTTTCAGAGAGTTGACTCCTTCATGAACAACACATCGCCCGAGGCTATTCTGGGATTGTCAATTGCACTCTTAGCAAGCTGTGTTTGGTTTCTTTTGTGTTTTCTATTTCATTTAAATTGTATTTCATCCAATTTTTCTGTTATTCAAGTTGAGAAAACCACATAAAGAACAAAGCAGAACATCAAGAAAAACATATATGATGAAATGGAACGTTGGAATACTCCCACAACGCATCTGGCCAAAATGACAGAGACGATAAAAATCAACCAAATAATGTTTAAAAAACATATTTTCTAATCAGTTGCTATAGTAAATAATTACATACTCATTGCTACACATCTTGTTTTACCTTTACAGCTGTTCAGATGACTGTTTTTTTAATCTACCCTAATCAAGAAGTGTTTTCAATTTCAGGCACATAAATAATCTCCATTTTCTTTTTTCCCTCAGTTTTTGGTTAAGGCAGTACAAAGTGGTCTACCCTATCCAGGGGTAGGCAAGTACCACACCTTATTCATGCACCCATGCCCTGCAACATGATACTGCTTGGCATGTCATTGAAAACAAACAAACAAACAAACAAAAAAAATGTTCTTTTGCATCACAGTACTTCATAAACCTCATAAACCGCAGTAAACATGGCTCACAACTTGAGGTACAACTTTGATAAGAAAAAAAAGCTACTGCTAAGAGTTATTAAAGTCAACATTGTCAAAATGGGTTTTTAAGAAGTTTCATTAAATTGCTTTTAAAGTACACATGACATGCCTTGAGAGCCATGATCTGATTTCATATGTTGTTTATTCTGGCTCATGACTAAACCTTTATGTTTATTTATATTTTGCAGTGTTAGGGCAAACCTTTACTTAACACAGTGTTCCAGGTATTCCTATGCCAGCAGTTGAAGGTAGCGAGGTTAGGCAGAGGGTAGTGGTAGTCCAATTTGCCAGATGCTCCTGAACAGTACTCAACATCTGGGTACTACAACTGGAAAATACTGTATGTCCATGCTACAATATTATAGTACAGGACGTCAAGGAGAATCCACAGAGGTATAAGTATATGATGTGAAAGACTGCAGCCACTTGAGAATTATTAATAAGTTATGTATCTAAACATGTAATTGCTCTCTGGGCAATATCGGCACACAGCTTACTGCAACTTTATGAGCTGCAAAACTGCCACATGCAGCACAGTGGTCATCTGGCACTTCAGTGTTCCAAATTGTTGTATTGGCTATGCCTAATGCGTGTGCAATGGCTCTGACTGATTTCCCCCATTTTCACCTTCAAAATGGCTTGCTTTTCTCCCATAGACAGCTCTCTGATCTTCATGTTGGTTTATCCTTTTTAGCAACAAACACAGTCTTCACAGGTGAAACCCAGAGCTCAAACCGAGAGTAGATGTTCAGAGCTATTAATTGTTTAAACAATCAATATAACAGGGTACACCTGGGCAGCAAGAAACACCTGTCAGTCACATCTTCCAGTATTTTTGATCACTTGAACAATGGGTGGGTTCAAACAAAAGGTGCCATGTTCTAGCTGTTTAACATATCTAGATGTAAAAAAAATCAGGAAATGAAAGCTGAAATTCTGATCTATTGTCATATTCATCTCACGATCTTACGATCACGATCACGATATTCATCTCACGATTTTAGTTCATGAAGAATTTCTTAAGACAATGGTTAGATGGTCAGTTGGGTACGATTACAGTTGGAGCTAAAGTCTTCAGGAAGGTAGATCTCCAGAAACAGAGATGATACAATTTTAACACGTCCCAGATATGAGCAATGGAAGGAAACTCACTTGAACATAGGCACAGCAGTTGGTCAGATGGGTGGGAATGTGTAAAAACACTGTATGACTTGTAATTATTGCAAATACTGTGTTATATGTCCATTTTTTCTTTGAAACGTCTCTGCATTTGTGACAATGAGCACAAAAAAGGCATCCAGATGATTCTCACCACCATTAATGGTCATGAGGCATTAACTAGAACATACAAGAATGCATTCTGTACACTATTTTGGCATTTGTTGCCTTTCGGTTAATACAAAATACCTGATTTCTTAAGTAAAAGTACACTTTAAAGATTTTTTTGTATAATATAGTAGTAGTACAGTCTTCACAGTTGTAGCTATAGAACTGAATGATTAATTAGCTAATGCAAGTTTTCCCCACTTCATAGCATTAGCATCACTAAAGCTTCCCTACCAATAATGTTCATGTCATCTATTGTAATACTGGAAACCCTGGACGCCGTGTCCGCTGAACTAAAGAGGAGAGGGACCACCTGGCTTTTTATCAGCGCTCAATTCAAAAGCCTGCATCTCTGATGGTATGGGGGTGCATTAGTGCCTATGGAATGGGCAGCCTGGAAATGCACATCTGGAAAGGCACCACCAGTGCTGAAAGGTATATACAGGTTTTAGAGCAACATCTGCTTCCATTCAGATGCCATCCCATCTTTACTTCTGAGAGACTCTGCCTCTCTAAGATACTCTTTTTATACCCAGTCATGTTACTGACCTGTTGCCAATTAACCTAATTAGTTTCAAAATGTTCCTCCAGCTGTTTCTTTTTAGTAACACTTTCTTTTCCAGCCTTTTGTTGCCCCGTCCCAACATTTTTGAGACGTGTTGTGGCTATCAAATTCAAAATTACCTTATTTGTTTCTTAAAATGGTACATTTCCTCAGTTTAAACATTTGATATGTTTTCTATGTTCTATTCTGAATAACATATGGGTTTATGAGATTTGCAAATCAGTGCATTTTGTTTTTATTTACATTGTACACAACCTTTTTTGGAATTGGGCTTGTACACGGTTGGTTTCAAATGGGATTTTTTTTTTTTGTCTGTTTCTTTGTAGCAGAATGATTTCTGTTTAAACACTTCAAATCTTCAAATCTTCTAGTCTTACAGTACATACATGAAAAACCCTGGTGAATAGCTGTTCCAGTCAGTGGGTGATGCTTGACATTTACCACTGATATTAACGCATGGCCTATATTATTCAAGCATTATCCTGCTGCTAGAGTCACGCCAGACAGCAGAATCTCTTCAGGCTCCAACTCGTTTTAATGTTCATGTTGTTTTTATGGTCCACTGAAAGCTCTGCAGATGGGAGTTGATGGCGCACAATTGTGCCTGACCTCTGTCAGGTAAGCTAAGCCTATTGCAAGGTCATTCTAGACCTATGTTTACTTTTAACCTCCCCAAGCCATTTGCAAGAAAACAGACACATGTGCCACAGCAAATTAACTTCTCTAAAAGCACTGGTGCAATCTTCATGTTATCAAGCGGAGAGATCTGAAAAGCATTCTGAGCTGAAGACTGTAGGAAAAGGTGCAGCTGGGAACATGTGGCTCCCTAGGGTTCGCCTCGAAAGCAGGAAAACAAGGTGTCCCCATGCCAGCTGCCCTGCTGCTGATATGCACTCCCTGCACCAGCTAGCGAGTCACATTTTTTTCAATCAACTCTGCTCACTGCAAATCACTCATGTGTCAAAAGCCTTGCTGGTTTGGCCTCCCAGGAGATTTCGTACAGGTTGCGTTCGATCAAAACCATGCAAGCACGGCACTACACAGGCACAACGATGAGACTAACGGCTAAAAATCTGTCATTGTTAGGAGGTAACATCAAGTTAACATAAAGGTCAGCAGACCCATCGCTAACCTGCTGATGAGCAGACACAGCAGGTCCATATTTGCTAGAGTATGACTGCAAAGCAAGACATTACCACACTCAGTCTTAGACACTGTTTGTGTAATGATGGGCACTATTACTCATGTGTCATTGCTCAGATTCACAGCTGGCGATTAGAATATCACTGTCAGTAGAAAACAAAGGCGGTGATATATTCGCATTATTTCTACATCACGCAAACAACTTAACTTGATGTGCTGCCAGTGCTTAGAATATGTCCTTAATGGGGCAAATAAACCCCTGTAGTTAACTCTTGCCAATCTGAAATATTGGTCCACATTAGTAAAAGAGTACTATTGAATGAATCTGAGGTTTTTATCTGAAATTATGCAAACTCAGAAAGAAATTCTGAGCATATCAAAACAAAAATGTCTGACGTTCTTCCAGGAAAATATGACATTTGATTTAATTTCTTACCACTTTTATATGAGAATAGTCACTACTTCATTAAGTTTAATTATTAGTAATTAGTGATTACTGATTAGCAATCAGTCATTAGCACTGATTGCAGTCAGGAGCAAACCTGGGACCTGTATACAGACTTGTCTATAAAAGAGCATCAGTCTGAAATGGAGGGAATGAATTATCAGTCTTTCTTCAGTTGAGGAGAAGATAAACATCTGTTACACACTATAACAGCTCTAAGTGCTTGTACTGCACGTAGCAGAGTGTTCAACGTGGACGGCAGTCATGGAGTCTGAATGCAACATGGACTGTGCGAGATGTAATTGGGAAGTGCTGAAAGGCTCTCTCTGGAGGCTGTCTTCAGATGCGTCAGTAGGAAATGCTCTGCTGATTAGACTAGCTTGTGATCAGCATAAATAGTGCTAATCCTCATGAGCTCACTTTTCCACCTTAATGCTTTCAACTGAAACCCTTAGACTTTCCTGATCTCTTTGACAGTACATAGGTTGTTGCTCATCAGAGACCATAAGTTCAACTAGATCAGAAGTACAACTCTGTTCTTGTTGGTTTTCTTCAGCTGAGAGGCAGAGAGCTTGGGGTTAATTATATGATGCGTGTTGTCTGAGAAGAAGACTTTTCAGCTGTGTGAAATAGGCTCAGGCACCAGCAGCTTTTCAGGCTGTTTTTACTAGATTTGTAGTAAACAAGCTTAGTAGTGAAACTTATATGTAGTTTTATTCTTTTTTAAACATATGACTCACACTATTGTGAACCAGCAACCATTTAATTACATGGATGGGAAAGAAGAAAAAGCTGGTCAATATCTATAGAAAAGAAGTACAATCTGAGCAATGCAGATTGTTCCTGACTTACCAATTGATTGGATTAATTTAACAGAACGTTTCAATAAAGAGAATAGCAATTTATATGGCTGGTTGTCGCAAAGGTATTTAGACTGTCTGAATTAGATGTAAAAACCTAAAGACAAAATTGTAAATAAAGAGATTTAATGGTGTTGGTAATGAAAGTCCTATAGCATTAGCTTGTATAGAGTTGTGACTTAACAATCATTGACTTTCACATACTTTACACGTTGAAGTTCACATACAGTGCTGTGCAAAAGACAGAAACCACCATTCAGTACTCATTATTATTAGGTGGCAATCAATAATGATGGGGAAATGTACAGTACATTAATTAACTGTTTTTTAAATTCATGTTGACCTGCATAAGTAAGTACTACATGGCTGTTTGAGTAAGAATTGTATATTTTCCCATCATTACTGTTTGCCACCAAATAATTAAAAATGAGTACTGAATGGTGAAAACAAAATGGTGGTCTCAGATTTTGCACAGTACTGCTTGTAAATGGTCTGCACTTATATAGCGCTTTTTTTTTTAAACCTTAGCAGTTCTTCAAAGTGCTTTACATTGGTTCTCATTCACCCATTCACACACACACACACACTCACACACTCACACACTCACACACCAGTGGTAGCAGAGCTGCCATGCAAGGCGCTAGCTTGCCATCAGGTTCAACTTGGGGTTCAGTGTCTTGCCCAAGGACACTTTGGCATGTGGAGTCATGTGGGCCGGGAATCAAACCGCCGACCCTACCCGCTCTGGACAATCCCCTCTACCACCTAAGCCACAGCTGCCCGATAAAAGTATGTTCATGATATATTCAACTAACACAGGATTGCTCTATCTGTGTTTTTGTATACATTAATACTTTTAAATGAATAATGGTTTGAAAACAAAATGAAACAAACAAAAAAACAAGTTCCATTGTTGTTTCCAGAGCACAAACTCTTCTACACCAGTTGAAGGAATATCCAGTCCCTCCAGGATTTCATGATTTTGCGATTGCAGAAATTAACACAAAATCAAGCAAATTCCACAATATTCGGAGGACCTTGCAATTTTTCTAAATTAACGCAGATTTTCCACAGATTTGGGCCAAGAGGCGTCATGTGACATCATCACAACCAGCATTCAGTCGAAGCCCTCTTTGATTCACGTGCATCAAACTTGAGTACAGCTAAAAGGTCTCATTTACCAACAAACATCACTGCGAAAAACAATGTTGTGCAATTGCAATTTTGCCAATTCAAGTAGTTTTCTGCAGAAAAAAAAGGCACAAAAAGCTCAGCAAGTTGCACTGCAAATTTTGAAGAAAAAAAAATGCCACTGCAAAATCAAGCATTTTTGGCTGTAATAAGAACAAAAAAATCTAAGGAAGAATATCTTAAGGAAGAACATTCCCTGGGTCCCCTAGGAAAGGCTCCAGGCTCCTCACAACCCTTTGTAGGATAAGCTGTACAGAAAATGAATGGATGGAGGTTTTATTCCTACAGTACAAGTTTCAGAGACTTGAATCCATGCAAACGTTTGTTGAACTTTTCTGGCTGCATATGGTTGGCCCAACACCTTTCTTTACTTGACACTACTTTACTTTATGTTCTTATACTCTGGTGATGAGTAAGCACATTGCGTACAATAGAGGACTGATCTCTTGCCACAGAGCCAGAAATGACCGTGATGTTCCAAAGCCTTGCTATTGTCCAAGGTCTGGTGTTTACGTGAATTTCCTTCTTTTTGTCAGCTACTGTATTAGCATTAAAACCCAATTATTGTATTAGGAATACGTGTGTTCAATACACGCCATTCTCAGCATGCTGATAGACAACTAGTGGTAGAAAAGCCATAGAGAACCAGAGGAATAATAATGAAAAATAAACAGTTCTGTTTCTCAGAATAATAGTTTTCTTGACGTTGACCTAGATATGTGCAATGTTCCATTTGCTGTCACTTCAATTAATTGCTCTTGTCAGCTGTGAAAAAATTACGAATGTTTGTCCAGTTGGCATTGTGTGCAGTTGTGTTGTAATTTTCTGCAATCCTGTTCTAATGTGTATTGTTCCCTCACATAATCCTGATTAAACAGGAATTACTGCTGCTTTTTAGTTGTGGTTCTCACTTATTTGTTGCACATCATCCCTGTAAATAATGATGCCTGAAACGTTGGCACTGACATTTAATAATAAATAGCAAGTGAGGAGTGAGGAGATCCCCAGCACCATAATGGAAAGCAGTAATATAACTGTCACTCGCCAAGCTGAACATCTATTGAATATCCCTGAGAGTTTTGATGCAATCTTACGTCTTCATCTTAGCATTAATATTTTTGCATAGCTTTATTAAACATGTCACTTGTCATCTGCTTTCATGAGGCTCGATTATTTTGTAATTTGATTTGGCCCTGAACATTGTGCATTAGAATGAAAGTCCAGTAAAGGGGCTATAATGGAAAACTTACCCCTCATCCTCTCTCTAATTATTAATCCACCTCTGCTCCAGTATTGCTCCAGTATTGAATGAAGTTTTTCACTGTGATGACATACTGCTTGTGTTAAAAAGATAACATTTTGGTTCTCTCTCTCTGGACTTAGCTAATCTTCACATCTCCTTTGCTAGCTGACATTTTGGAGCAACATACTTCTTAATATCTTCAAAGCTTATCTGTGATAGTGTATGATCTTTAGAATTGCCATCCTCAAATGAGTTGGACAGCTGTCTTGTGATAAAATAAGTGTCCAACCTTCAGATACACGGATCCAGACCAGCTTTATATCATGTTCACTGGCTGACAAAACCCTGAAAACATTGTCTTCAGAGAGTAACAGACAGAAAAAGATCTAGATAAAGTGATGCAACTACATACACTACTGTATATGGGCAAATGTTTATCCCAAATGTGCTTGCTGAACATCTCATTCTAGATTTATTACCCCTTTGCTGTTATAATAAGCTCCACTCTTCTGGGAAGGTTTTCCACTAGATTTTGAAGTGTGTCTGTGCGGATTTGTGTTCATTCAACTACAAGAGCATTAGTGAGGTCAGGCACTGATGTTGGGTGAGGAGGCCTGGGGTGCAGTCGGTGTTCCAGTTCATCCCAAAAGTGTTCAGTGGGGTTGAGGTCAGGACACTCAATTTCTTCCATTCCAACCTTCTCAAACCATGTCTTCATTGAGTTCGCTTTGTGCACATGTTTGGGCCTCTTAGTTGCAGTGAAGGAAAATTTACCCTAACCCTAATCATAACCCCCTAACGCTATACAATTAGCCCGCATACCTGTACAGGTGTGATGGTCATGTGTTCACAAACTTTTGGCCATATATATATGAAATATATGAAAGTATGCAGAACAGCTTACACATTTGTGTAATATTGTAATGAATATAATACTAATAAGCGCAGTGGTGGCCCAGTGGTTAATGTTCTGGGCTCCCAGTCAGGAAGTTCTGAGGTTGAATCTCAGCACCACCAAGCTGCCACTTCTGGGCCCTTGAGCAAGCCCCTTCAACTACTCCACAATTAATATAAATGTTTGCAAATTCAATCTGCAAACTCTAAACATTTCATAATATAATTGCACATTCCAAAAAATTATATTATTTACTTACACCATCTATATCAGGAAGAAAATGTACCTATAGTACATGACTATAGGATCACATGGCAAAAAAAAAAAATTACTTTTTTTTTATTTATTTATTTTTTTTTTTCTTTCTAGGCTACACATGATGCAATCTCAGTAGGGTGTTCCTCAATGCTACACATCTGCAGTGAGCTGAGTTCTTTTCTTTAAATTCTATTTCATTTGCTTTCCTAGGTGGAGGGGTCCTTGTTAGATTATGATCCAATGTCCTGTTCAGCTACACCTGCTGCCTGAATTGAAAGGAATTTACAATAAGGGTCTGTGTCCGGTTCCCTAATAATATTGCATTTCCACTGAAGGTGAAATCTTTTCAAAGTGAGGGGATGATAATTTTTCACAGGAATCGCTTCATTGTGCTTGGGCGATTTGTGAGCACTCTATTAGTCATGCACCAAATGGAGAGGAAAAAAAAAGGTTCCTAATGAGTCTGGTACTGCTTTCATCTTGCGCCCATGTTGCAGCAGCTATGACATATCTGTCTGCACTTACTCTCAGCTCCAACATGCCCTTTATCCTCTGCTGGCCGTCTTTATTTTCAAAGAGCTGAGATGAGAGTGCCTATAACAGCCGCTCTTAAATCAGTATGATGAAAAGACATGGAGCTGCCCATGACACCTATGAATTCTTCACAGCAAAATGGAAAGAGCTGTTTGTGCTAATAAACTGATAAATTGGAAGAGCTTCCTTACAGCTGTGGGTAGGGCCTGGTACCATGTTATTAGAGAATTAATTAGAATGCTACCAAGTGAATTGTCCATCCGTACATCTATTTTCTGTATCATTTATCCTACACAGCGTCGCTGGGAACCTGGAGCCTATCTCAGGGAACTCTGGGTCACAAAGCGGTGCCGTCCCATTGCAGGGCACAATTGCACACACATTCACACATTATGGACAATTTGGAGACGCCAATCATCCTACAGTGCACGTCTTTGGATTGGGGGAGGAAACCAGAGTACCTAGAGGAAACCCCTGAAGCACGAGGAGAACATGCAAACACACAGGGCGGAGGCGGGATTCAGGATTAACAATAAATCTGTCAAGAATTTCCAATTAACTGATTACTGTTGTCCATTTTGAATTACTTAATATTGTGTTTGTTTTGTAATGAATAGATGTATAGAAGGTACTTTTGTATGAAAGCCTTCAATGTCAAGGTTCCCTGTGACAGTTTTGTATTTGACCATTATCTCACTATCCACTGAGTCAGATACCCTATTAAGATGGCATTAAGAGTTCGCTTTAAACTAAAGGGCCCCAAATCTGTTCCAGCATGACAATGCCACTGTGCAGAAAGTGAGGTCAATAGAGACATGGTTCGCCAAGGTTGGTGTAGAAGAACTCGAGTTACTGCAGTGAGCCCTGACCTCAACCCCACTGAACATCTTTGGGACGAAGTAGAACGTCAATTTCGCACCGATTTCGACCTCAGTAATCACAAACCTCCACAGCCACACTCCAAAATCTAGTGGAAAGCCTTCTCAGAGGGATAGAGAGTGTTATAGCAGCAAAGGGGGGTCCTTATCTGGACTGGGATGTTCACCAAGCATATGGGTGTGATGGTCAGGTCAGGAACTTTTGATCATATAGTGTATGTTAAAGCACTCAAAACATCAATGTGTCCAGGCCAGTGGGTCTACAGGACTGATCTATTTAAAGCCACTTTGTTAATTAGAAGCATATATCCTGCTCATCCTGTTTTCTTCATTGTTGTACATCATATATATCAACTTAATGAATCGTTTGTCGCCTGAGATGATATATCTGTTAATTAAACCATTCCATTTAGTTAGCTTTTCACACTATATTTGTCTGCATTTTCACTATCATTTTCCTCTGCATTTTTTTTCTTTCTTCAAAGGAATGAGTTATTTGAAGAAGCCCGCTTATTAATCTCATCTATCATGTGAGAATATCACATAAATATGTAATATCTTATTTGAGTTAACAACCATGAGAATGGGATCCAGAGATCAGGAAACTGGTGACTAGTGTAGATAGCTCACTTACTGCATTCCTAAGCCTTAGCAAAAGGAATGTGTGTGTGTTTGTGTGTGTGTGTGTGTGTGTGAGTGTGTGTGTGTGTGTGTAATGTGGGATTTAGTACACTGGCCCGCTTGGTGAGCTTGGTGATGTGTCATGGAGGAGCGTCACCAGAGTGACAGCCTCCCTGGAGAAGAAGACTCAGTCTGGTCTGTCCACCAGCTATTTGACACAGCCAGTCTGTCACAGGCTTCCTTCTACACATCAGCCCAAACTTTCTAGAGTACAGCTGGTCCTGTCACTTGCTTTCAAAACCTAATGTGCCTCTGTTCTGTGTAGTCACTATGTACTTCTATGGACAGTATTTTTTTTTTTTTTTTTTTTGCACTTGTCATTACACTGGAATTATAGCTGTGAGTAGCTTTGCACGACACGCTTGCTTTTTACTTGTCACACTGTTACACATTACTGCATACAAAGCCACTGTTTTATCTTGTATTCTGCCCCATGGTCCTGGAGGCATGATATTTCACCCTAATGTTTACTTGACAAAAGTTGACACAGGGGTGTCAAACATACAGTGAGAAAGGTTCTAATTGTCTAAATGAAATCCTTTAGTAAGTTAAAATTGTCTTGTGGACCACAAAGGGATCATGTCCTATTGCACCAAAACTTCTGTGGTTTTAATTCTACTATTACTGCTCTTGCAGACACAGACTATAAAATACTGTTATTGAATGTATAAAAGAACAGAAAGCGCTGGAGCAGTTTTAAGACAAATGTGGAAATGTTTAGGTAATTAATTTATTGAAAGATTGGAAAAAAAAGCTAATCTTTGTTATTCCACTAGGGGCAACATAGAGTAATAAAGTTTGTTTCATTAGCAAGCTGAAAATGTAGCGCTGTAACCATGTCTCCTTAAGAACTAATTTAGGGATCAGTCCATCCATTGTCTGGAATGCTTATCCTACACAGGGTCATGGGAAGCTTGGAGCCTATCCCATGGGACTTGGGGCACAATGCAGGGGTCACACTGGAGGGGGTGCCAAACTTTCACAAGGCACAATTGCACACTATGGACAATTTAGAGATGGCAATGAGCCTACAACGCATGTCTTTGGACTGGGGAGGAAACCGGAGTACCCGGAGCAAACCTGCAAAATACGGGGAGAACATGCAAGCTCTGCGCACACAGGGCAGAGGCAGGAATTGAACCCCCAACCCTGAACCCCGGGGGTGTGAGGCAAGTGTGTTAACCAATAAAGCCACCATTTCCCCCCAATTTAGGGATTCCACAGTAATTAGGTGAATACTAATTTAAGTTTTTTTTATTTGTAAATAATTTAGCAAACTATATAGATTTTTTCCCTCACTTCAGTATTATGGAATATATTGTGAGGATGACATAATCAAGGAAATGAATACGTCTGCAAGCTACTGTTTATCTCTCTCTCTCTCTCTCTCTCTCTCTCTCTCTCTCTCTCTCTCTCTCTCTA
>JANDJT010000141.1:8839378-8853193 GCA_024331685.1 Stegophilus panzeri | reverse complement strand
TCCTAAGCACACTAACAAATCCACCAAGGAATGGCTCAAAAAGAAGAAATGGAGGGTTATGGAATGGCCTAGTCAAATTTTAATCCCACTGAAATGTTATGGGGGGATTTAAAACAGACAGCATATGCAATAAAAACCTCAAACTGGAAGAATATTGTATGGAAGAGTGGTCAAAAATTCCAGCAAGTCTCGTGGACAATTATGCAAAACGCCTACAAGAAGTTACTTCCACAGATGAATCTCACATCTATTGATATTTCTGCTGAATAAATGATTGAAAAAGCTAATTTTCCTTGTGGTTTTGTTCAAGTATATCAACTTCATTAATAGGCACTGTTTCAATGCTTGGCATGCTGATTGACATTTCCAAATTGTCTGTAGTGTGTAAATGTGTGTGCGATTCTACCCTGTGATGAGTTGGCACCCCATCCAGGGTGTCCCCTGCCTTGTGCCCCGAGTTCTCTGGGATTGGCTCCAGGCTTCCCACAAGCCTGTGTAGGATAAGCGGTACAGAAACTGGATGGATAGATGGATGGATAGATGTTTCCTCTATGTAGAACAAATCTATCAGTAGACTCAATCAATTTTTGGATGCATATTAATTTTGATGCCTTTTTCTTCTCTTTTTAAGTAGATTTTTTTCGTTTCATCTTTCATCTCTAAATATTAATCCAACAATGTTTAAAGAGCCAAATATATCATTCATATTTTCTCCAGGATAATCTTATGCTTGCAGTGTAGAAACTATGAGTACATACTGGAAATTAGTTGAATATTTGATACATACTTTGCTGCTTCCGGTTAATATAATATCCCATAATTGACTTATATCGTTTGTGTGTGCTCTGCTTGCACTTTTAAGCCCAAGTAAAATTCAAAAACGGTTAAGAATTTCACAGCATCTGAGATTCTAGTTCATGATATGGAAATGTGGGCTGAGATAATAAAAGACACCGGCTTGTACATTTCATCTAGGTTTCTAGCTGGTCCAAAACTAATATAAGCCGTGAATGTTATGAGACCCTGAAACTTAGCTGGTCAAATGCTTACAAAGGAAAAATCCCAATCCCTTCTTTTATATGGGATTTTTATTCATGGAAAATGCCCTGTCTAGGCATAAATCCTTTTAAACAAACGCATTTTTTTGTCTGCTATGTGATTAAAGTACTGCAAATGTTTTGAGGAAAAAAAAAACAAAACTCTGGGTCAATGCTTCACCATGTGTGTTACCGGTCTTTGCAGTAATTAAGCTGTTCTCTCAGAAGGTGTAGTGGTTGTATGAGAGAAGGCACGTACCTGACCTTGAGGGGCTCTCGCTAATGTGTGAAACCTTAGCAGGAGCAGGACAGTGCTCTCCTATTTCATTAGAAATAAAAAAAATGTACTTTATTTGAGCTGTGATACAGGGATATTACCTGCTGTGGAGGAGTAATCCTTAAACCTTCTTCTTCTTCTTTTAGTTTTGAGTCTTCTGGTGTTAGCTTCTCCTGAAATCTTTTCATGAGAAACTCAAAATCTATTCAATTATATTGAATTAACATAATGTCATGTTTGGGCAAGTTGTTGCTCTTTCATTTTCATACACAGGGATGTGTACTGTACAGTATGTTAGCTCTCTAAAGTTTTTTCCATACACGGGGATGTGTACTGTATAGTATGTTAGCTCTCTAAAGTTATAATCAAGCCAAAGATCCTTCTTGCTAGCTCATATACGTGCTGCCTTTCTGTGCTGCAAGGAATCTTTATCTTGTCCTCGTCAACTTGGGCTCTTGATTGTCAGACATCATATACTGTATAGCTCGCACAACCTGCTAAGTGGAATTCATCTTAAAGGAGTCATATGATGCTTTTTAACGGTTTTAAAAGTTCATTATGTTGTTTATTGGGCACAATAGAATAGGTTAACATGCTTTACTCTTCAAAAAACACATTAATGTTCACATACTGTACATTATTGCTGTACCTCTAGTCCCAGGCTGCCTGAAAAGCTTCGATTGAGTTCGGGTTCCTCCAAAGCCCCTCCTTCTGAAAAGCCCAGAGTGCTCTGATTGGCCAGCTGACCCATTGCGTTGTGATTGGCCAAAAACCTCAAGCGTGTTGTAAATGTAACGCCTCTTACCATAATGGAGCGCTTCAGCTTCCAAGACTTCTAAAGCAGTTCTAAGCTTCTAATCAACACAGTTAATAATGTTGTCAGTTTTACAGTATCAGTCCGAGCCCGAGTCAGATTCGGAAAATGCGGATGATCGAGCAGATCAATCGGAACCAACTTTGCAAGCACGACTTGAGCAGAACATTTCACAGTGGTAAGTTTTTATTTTGTAACTCTCTTACCTTTCAGATACGATGTTATAACGGTTTAATTTGTCTTCTTCACTGTAACAACTTCATGTCCTGAACTTTATGCACTTGATCACTTGTGAAGATTGTAAAAACGACAAACAATATGCGTTACTCTGCACGTTTATAGGTAAAAATTCCCACAGCTGAATATCAAAACTATTTCAACACAATAACTTTATCTAGCCCGTTAGCAGAGGTCTACAACTGAGCCCTGGGCCACAACACAGAACTCCACATTTGAACAGACAACAGCAAATACTTCATAAAATAATCAAACATATTCACAGGTTCGGATTCAGAAGCGCGAGATTGTCCAAGGAAAGTGGGAATTTCCCTATTTTTCTGGAGTTGCCTTTGTATATAGCCTGCGATGTACTCTCCCAGGTTCAGGAAGCTGTCCTCCGTAAACTGCGCTGTGCACAAACAAACCTTTGGGGTGTACTGCTCATATATAAATAAATGTTAACCACAGATTCCTAATATTGTCTCTTTCGGAAGGCCAAACAAAGGGGTTTTGCTTTCACATTGAAACACACGGCGTCTTTACGACATGGCGCCAACACAATTCACTGAAGCCTCGGCTTCTTTCTTCGTGCCTGCCTTTGGGCAGGATTATGCTAATATTTCAAACAGTGACATAGACGTTTGCGGAAGTAACATCTGGACTTCGATCGAGGCGTTTGGGGCAGGTCTGGAACAGTGTTCTCTGTTAGATAGAATAAATCCCTTTGTGGCAGACTGTGAGCTTTGTAACTTTGCAGATCTTATACATACACAGACAGATACATTACACACTAAAGCAAAAGGAAAACATTAAAACGCATCATATGACCCCTTTAATGTATTTTTAACATTGTGTAGCTTTGTATTTTACTTCTTTCAAAGGTTAAGTTCTTTTTCAGTGTTCCCATTATTTTATTTCAACATTGCATATGTCATTTGGCAGCATTAACAGCTGGTTAATGAGTGCTTTATTTACTTTTCTCACATTGGAGGTGTTAACTGCTTCTCCTTAATAATTACTTTTTCTGAAAATGTGCTGTCTAATTAATCATTAGTATCACTCAGAGTGTGCTGTCTCGTCGACTGCATAATCACAAGGCATGGAAAAAGACAATACTTCATGTTTTTTTATTAGATGTATTTAATAAAACAGCTCTACTCTGTACAGCAGAGTAATGGACATTTTCTCAGTTGAAAAGATGGTTAAAAAACTGACAGGTTTTAGGTATTAAACAAGAAATGACAAAGTAAAATTAAAGCAAAAGTGTGTCAACAGGACATTTTGGTAGATTTATATTTTATATAATGTTTTATATAGAAAAGAATGAAAAACAGTGGTACCACTTTACAAGGCCAGATACATTTCAAAAATCAGTATTTATTTAAGAGAAGCAATTAGCACAAAATAAAGTATAATAAGCTGCCAATACTGTATGCATCTATTAGCTATGAATTAATGTCTAATATGTGTGGCTGTCTGGGGAAAAAAAAAACTTCGCAAAGTGATGGGTTTGAATTCTGGAAAGCACAGTTTGTAATTATTATCCCCAAAGATGTAAGACAGAGATCAATCAAGAGAAGACTCAGTGATGAGGCTCGTGTTTAAATGACGCGAGTGATTTCAACCTGAGGTGATGAGAAACAGACTGGTCTAGATGAGGCTGATAATCAAAGTGTTCATTAATTTCCCATTTGTAAAAGTTTCTGTAAGCGGATTAGGTTTTAAATATAGAGGTAATTTTAAAAGCTTTGAGTGAAATTGAATTGATATATTCCCCCTGAGAATCTTTCCTTTTTTTATTCACTTTTGTTGGTTAGCAAACTCTAAAATGCTACAACTTCACTTCTGGTTGAGGTACATGCAAAAAAATAAGTACATTTCAGTTAAAACCCTGTAGATTTCAGAATTACTGTGTATATTATATACTACAGTGTCCCCAAATCTTCCATTCATATGGGAAATGAACACTTTTTTTTAGCTAAATGTCTTCCAAAATTTTTCATGCTTAGTTTATATGATATATTTATTTCAGAGAGCCTTTAAGAATGCCCTTGAGAAAAGAAGAACGTATTGAAATCATTCTCATGGCTGGATCGGGAAGCTGTCGGAAGGTTGCGATGGACTTTAACAGGAAACATGGGAAGCACATCATACACGACATTGTCGCCAAACTTATTATCAAATTCAAAAAGACTGGAAGTGTTGTGGACCGACCGAGAAGAAGTGGACGTCCACCAACATCCACTGACAAAGACACAACCGATGTGATGCTACATATACTACATATAGTCTCCAATGTATGAAGACTTTTGGAACACCGTGTAGAGAATACCAATATTTGACCATGTGAAAGGTTTTTGCAGGCTGCCGTACATGCAGTATTTGATATGTGTCCTTATACTGAAGTGCTAATAGTGTTTGTTTAAGGAAAATAATTTTATGAATCCTGAATGTGCTTTACCACTTCCATGGACACCGGCAAAATGTGGACTGAAAAACAACAACAGCAACCACAACCCACTTCCACAACCCAAATGCACAGGTGATTGACCGACTTCATGGCAACTGCAGTTAAACTGTTTTATTTTCTATGTTATTGTTGCCATTTTTTATTGTTGTTATTTATACAAATAAGTCTTAAATTTCAGTCCACCAATGATTGTTGTGTTTCCTTTCTGTATTTTTCCATTCAGACTTTATAGATACATACTGTCGATGTACGGGTACATCCATTTCTATCTCTCTGAAGAAAGATAGGATTATTAAGGCAAATTAACATGGTAGGATCTCCTCTTTTCTTTGTGTATTTACTAAATCATGTGCCTTATTGCACAGTCCTGCATTAGTCCTGGAGGCTCGACCATTTCGGAGCATGGAGTTGTTCAACAAAGGGACTGAAGCACGTCTATAATGATAGTGAATTGAGTCTGCTCTCTGTTCTCTCTCTCTCACCACACACTCTCTCCATTTGCATTCTGTGACAGGTGGATATAAGATACCTCTGGCTCATCCCTTATCTAGACACTCCTTTCTCAAATATATATATATATAAATAATAATAATAATAATAATAATAATGTATTGTCAGTGTGTTTCTATACATTTTGTGCAGCTTTTGAGATGCTTGTTTTACACTTTTACTGCTCAGGCATGTCACATATTCAATGTAGTGATTTTATCCATTGATTTGAACTAAAGCCAACTTATTCTATTTTTCTATTTCCCCACATTTTTATATCAGCAATGGCTACTGAACCAACCAGGTTTTAGGGATTTCATAATGGATATCAGGCCATTCATGTAGCAGTGAACTGCTTCAGCATATGAAGAAACACTGAAGAATGCTCTCATCATAATTCTGTCCTTGCCTCCTAGACCTGGGTCACTTTCATGCGTCCAATCAGACAGTGCTGGGAGCAGCAGGGCCTTGTAATCATACGATGGTTCTAGACAACCTGCTGTCCCGCAAGGTCTGTGGCATGGGGCTGTTTTTATTGTGCTGGAAGTACCAACAGACCAGGAAAACATTTATTTTTCCGGCACACACCAAAAAAGCTTGTTTGCAACATTTTTCAACAGGATGATCGGTGTAAATTGGTATTATTTTGTCTTCTGGTAAACATGTATTGTAAGTATCTTATGTAGATTCTGAAGGGCGGTACTAAATGAAAACAAATTAAGTTCTTTAAACAAAATAATAACAATTTACACCGATCATCCTGTTCAAAAGTTTACAACCCCCCCGGATCTTAATATATCGTATTGCCTTCTTGAGCGTCAGTGAACGTTTGCACCTCTTGTAATAGTTGTGTACCTCAGTCGTCCTCAGTGTGAAAAGATGGATCTCGACATCATATAGCCACTGTTGGAAAGTGGTCAAATATGCAGAAGATGCTGGAAAAGCAAAGGACCTGGAGGATTTTTCTGAAGAACAGTGGGCAGTTTAACTGTTCAGGACAAATAAGGGACTCATGAACAACTCTCACAAAACATAAAAACATCCAGGTAACGACACACAGTATTACGAATCAAGCATGTGTAAACTTTTGAACTGTTTCATTAAACAGTAACATTTCAGTTATGATTGTGTCTTGTGGACTATATGTAAAAATCTGTTATGTGAAATAACCTATTCAGGGCAGAACTAAATAAAAAACAAAATGCAATTTTAATGCTCTCTCATTTAAAAAAAAAATTATTAACATTTTGCTGATTCTGCAAGGTGTATGTAAACTTATGACCTCAACTGTACAGTTAAAGACATCAGTGTGCTAGGTGTGCTGTGGCGCTGTAGAAGATGATGAAACAGGAATAAAAGGCTAGCACTCTATCTGGTCAAGGTGAACCAACAGATACATCACACAGTCTTGTGACATATCCATCAGTCTCATCATTCCTGATTAATCATCGTCCTTCCTGCTTGTCAGTTTTTACAAGTATAACATTCCATACTATAATCACTGGCGCACATATATAAAAAGCCTTTTTGATGGTTTTGGGTCCCGCTATGTAATTTTACACTTGCAGTTTTATATCTGACAGGTAAAAGGGATGCTTGTCCATAATTTCTGGGTGGGTCCTTGTCATAGTTGTTTTTTTTTTTTTTCCAGGTAATGTGCATGAAATGTCAGTCTCTGCTTTATTAAATTTAAAGGTATTATGTTGTATCCAAAAAGCACATCCATGCATACTATGCATGAAAGATTTAGGAGAAGTGGAATATAAATAGAAAGGTGTGATGACTGATTGTTGATCATCCAATTATATTACTTGTCTCATATTTACACACTTGTGCAGTAGCAAAACATGAAAATGGCTCACTTGGAGAAGTAGTGCCAATAGCTCTTCAGAGCAGATTTGAATAACATAGTTCTTTATGGGGTGCGAGCATTTAATTCACATCATGCCTATGTTTTCAATCCAAAAACAAAACAAAAATAAACTCTGATATCTTAGCAAGTGACAATAACTTGAATATAGTCAAATATTTATAGTATGACAATAAACCATATATAAGCTTTACCAGAGGCCACAAAATGGGGTGCCTGTGTTCAGCATTGAATTTATTTGTTACTGTATATCACACTCCACAGCAGTAGTTAATGGCTCATATGAAAGAAGACACTCAGCGCATTAAGAATTTAAGGTTTTTCATAAGTATTTATTATTTTCATTTTTTAAAATTATTTTTTTATTTTTACTTAACCTATAAGTTTAAATCTTATAATTTTATTGCAGCAATTGTATACAGTGTTTTACTATCAAGAAACGCTTTAGTTGTCCTCTCCGTTGTATCTCTGTACCAATGTTATTGTGGAGAGATGTGAATTGTTTGCCCAGCAGGGGGCTTACACCCCTCCCTTTTCCCAGCAGCTAAACACAGAGTCATGACGCTCTACACACAGAAACCCAGCATTGTCCTGACTGATTCATTAGTTTATACTGATTGAAAATGTCTGATAAGGCAACTTCCATTCGGCCGGTGGAATGGAACGCCAGTGTACTGCAAGAAAGGACTCCATTCAGTTTCAGATTTCAATGTCAAACTTGACACCTTCTACTGGTAGATAATTTTGCTAATTTATTTCTAGCATTTATTTCTTGAGAACTCAGAAACCTCATTTCTGTGAGCCAGTTCCATTTATGTGCTTGTCGAGCACGCATTTATCAAGACATTAGATTGTGTTGACTTTACACATTGCATTTAAATGTAGTGCTTCCTCTTCTTCTTTTTCTTCTTCTTCTGGTTGTACAAATTCACCCAATTCTAACATTCTTGATGTGTCAACTAGAAAGTATATTCAACGCAGTGGTGAAAATATCAACGGGTGACAGATAGGATGAAAGAAGTAAGTGCTAGCCAGCTACAGCAATCTTTTAGGTTATCCAAGCTTGTGTTTTTTGTTTCACTCTCTCTCTCTCTCTCTCTCTTTTTATGTATACTATGTGTCTGTGTACTGGAGTCCCAGCATTCATATTTTCAGTGCTAATTTATGCAGATGTGACATTCATATTTATCAAATGTGCCCTTTGCCTGAGAGCATAAGGCATATTAATAGCAAACAATATGAATGAACAAGGTCCTGAACCTCACTCTGTGTTTTTAATGGAATTGTATCGATCAAAGTGCTCAGACTTTAAATTGCACATGAGGCGAAAACGCACAGTTAACACTATGCATGACATTCTATAGTCTTCAAACTTATCAGTACGGAAGACCAGGTCGCACAGGGGGCAAGTCGAGTGAAAACTTTCTTACAGTCTTTATATATATATATATGTATTCTTAGCAAATGCATAATGGCAGTGTTGTATAATTGATGCATGTTACTTTAGTTTGCGCTTTATATCGGTCTATTTCTACATTCAGACCTAGTTTTTGGCCTGCATTTTCATTCCTGCGCGAGGGGATTGCTTTTCCATCGCCCAGTCTGTTTTCAGCCTTAATTTACAACAAACATTTACTGTCCATCTTGGACAAAAATAATTAATCACCAGCAGATTGGGTCTCTTAATAAAGCAGCTGTGGCCTATTCCTCTAGAGCAAAGGAAACAAGGGGATAAAATTACAGTCAGTACAAAATTGTTGGTCCATAATGAAGTACCTGATGTAGTTATGCAAAATGCAGCATTTGCAAATGATCGCAGTTTGCATACATTCTCTTGTTGTTTAATTGGTAGGTTGTGTGTTACCCAGTCTCTAGGAGCTTGTCCTAATTTGACCTGACAGTAGGAGCAAATTCTGAATTTTGGAAGGAGCTCCTGGAGTATTGTTATCTATTGTCTTTCACCTTTCATTTGTCTAAATATTAAGCAGTGGTGAGTAAGTGGCCAGATGACTGCTCGAGGTTGTCTTGGAACATGCAGGTTGGCGTTAACTAACTCCCACATGTACTCATTCTGTGAGCCGCCTGGCCTTGCATTTCAAATGGGCCACGAGCGAGGGTAGCATTAGAGTGGACTTTTACTCATGCTGCTCAGTTTTCAACTCCAGTGAAAGTGCAATTATTTTGGCGCCCTTATCCGCTCGTTCAGCACTTGTGTAGTTTGTTCCAGGGTGACATCAATTTGCATAATCTCTTGGACCATAAAGGACAACAAAGAGCACATATATTGTTTGTTTTTATAAAAGTTGGATTCATTTAATGAGGTTTCTGTTGCTTCCTCCAAAGTTATTAACTTGTTTGTACATCTGCTCGGTTGAATTGATTTCATGTCTTGTACTGTACATCTAAACTGATTTTTATGAATAATTGGTCTAGAGGGGCCATATTTTAAACACTGGACATTTGCTTCATTCATTCAGTTCCCAAGTGTGTGATGTGAAATCTTTGTGTGCAGATTGCTATTTTAGGATTGATATTTGGAATATCTGCTTTATTTTGGAAGAATATTTTTGAGTGACAGATCGTCTAGCAAAAAATATATATCATTTTTGTTTTTGAATTAAATTTTCCAGTGTGGATTGCTTCCTTGAACAGCTCAATGGCATAGGTTGTTGATATACTGGCCTCCAAACCTGCCTTTGATCTGTTCATGTCAGATTCAGTGAGTTAAATGTGGCCCAGCTACTGCACCTGAGACCTGGCTGGAAAGATTATTCTGTGTCAATATTCATTAACCCTGGGCCATTTCCATCACCGTGCTCTCAGCTGCCATGGGAGGCTTTTATCTACAAGGGACTCAGCCTCACCACCTTGCATTATATTTTCATATTTAACTGCCTGCTCCAGCTAACAGACCCTGTGTGTGCTTTTAATACACAATGTTCCACTCTGATGGCTTTAAATGGGAGGAAACAGAAACAGAAATGCTCATGTCTGCCCTTGGATGCTGGAGAAATAATTTGACACATTAAAAGCATGGTGTGTATGCAGATGACCTTTGAAAAATCAAATCCTTTATCTAAAATAAAATGAAACTTCTATTGATATTTCATTAATGTAAGATCATTCAAACTGCAGAGTGTGACAGAACTGGGCAACTAGGGCTCTCTGTCAAATCCACCAACGGTGTTAATGGCTTGTAGATTGATGAATTTAACATCTTCAAGTCATGACTAGAGGTCTATTACTTCCATATCGAACAAGAGGGAGACATATTTTTCCCCTGTGATACCACTTCTTATAGCCCGAAGTATTTAACCTTCTATGTTCCATAACTCTGGAGCTCAAACCTCCTTTAAACAGAGTCAGTAAGGGAACAGCATTTAGTCATAAAGCTCTGTTTGCAGATAAGGGTTTTAGTCAGGGGCATTTTATATGCATTTGTTCAATATTCTCTAGCCTGTGGCACCTAATAAGGACAGCACAGCATATCCATTAATCTCAAGGAGCTTAATACACCTCCTATCCTGTCCCTGCAACAGCACTGATTCCTGACAGGCTGTGCCATTGTCTCAAGCTTCAGGCAAGCCTCCCTTTGGCTCTCATTACTAACACACACTGACATCCAGTAGCTAGAGCAGGCATGTTTTAAGCAAAGTATTGCAGTTTCACCTCCTTCGTTGTGAGGGACAAGCTGTGCATGAGGGCGGGGCAGCGGTTGATCTGAGTTTTCTCTTAGGCCACTTATTTTAGGCTGTAAATAAATTGAGAGACAGCAGTAAATGCTGTCTCAATGCTGCCTGCCTCCCCTTATTCCCCCATGCCCCAAGTCATTTCGGTCATAAGATGAACAATAACAAAGTGTCGTCCATATACTGTGGAGAGACAGCTCTGAGAAAGGTGTGCTATGTCCAGTTCAGTTTTTTAAGAAACCTGAGAAGCCTCACAAAACGACACACTTATTAAAAGCTGCGCTATAAACTAAGTGACTGTAGGAATTGCTTTTGATTTTATTAACAAACCCAATGGTTTATTGTAAAAGCTTGTTGCAAATTTATTCTTTCTGTCCTCTATAGGGCATACAGCAGAAATCTTTGCGGACCATTTCCTGTGAATTGCAGAATTGTGAAGCACTAACCCAGGCAATTGATTTAGCTGTGTCATCACCTTGCGTGCACTAACCACCATGCCTTCTCAGTGATAACTTCACTGACTTCAATCAGAAAAGTGAAGCCAATCGATTAGAGCAAACAGTCCTTGAATTTGCGCTTAGACGAGGAACGCGATTCACCTAAATGAGTTTTTCCCAGGCATCTAAATGAGTGTGCTCATTGTGTTTTAATAGCCTCATAACTTCTACGCATGCTGAATGTGAACATTTCACAACCTCAACCTCAGTGTGTTAAATGCAATCTGTCATCTAAAACCCTTTTCAATACAGATCTATGAAGTCTGTCTTAACTTATAGTGTCTTTAATCTTTTCAGCATTTCTCTTTCTCCACTTACTCAGCTGGAACAATGGCATATTTGGATTTAGGCTGTTAACGTACGGTTAGCCAAGCCTGAATGTGAAACTGTCACAGGACCAATCATCCATAGATGAGCAGGCAAATTGGTATCTTTAACCATGAAAAACCGATTGGTGCACTTGTGGCTATTACTGTTCAGCTCTTCTTCTTAATCCCACAGAAATCCCTCCTAGCTGAAATTGGGGGCGAGGGCGTCCGTTCCTGCCCTCACAGTTTCATTTTATTCCCTCATGATTGGCAGATCGGTTTTCTCAACTCAAACTGTGTGAGACGGCTAGCCAATACTTCAGGCTTCAAGCATCATGGGCCTGATGCTTGCGGGTCAGGCATTTCTACACCTTCTTGGTACATATCATCCAACCTTTTGCTATCTTTCACATTTGGTTACATAGAAAAACAAGGTGTAACATTTCCAAACGCCTGATGATCAACCTACCCACTAACCCCCACCCCCCCCGGCTGTTAAGTCTGTGGGAGGAACTCATATTCAAAATGATTGCCCTCTCTACCCTCTATCTAATGATGCATTGTGATCACAACCTATTCCATTGATTGCACAGATGCAAATGGGGCACAGCAGGACGCATGATCCTTGTATCAGATGAGCAGGCTTTTGTTGTGTGGAACAAAAGATGTGAACACAATATGATTATTAATCTCAGCTCTGCAGTGGTTAAAGAAACTGTACTGTGCTCAGAACAAATTTCCCTGTTCTGGAGTTAAACCAGTGATTTTACAAGCTCAGCGTCCCCAGACATGAATAACAGCTCTCGTTACTTTCTATGCAACAGGATATTCTGTAATAGAATATCCTACAGTATGATATAGTAGTTCAGTTTGAGGCTATGGAAAACATGATTTGTTTTTGTTTTTTAAATCATTTTTGTTCTCTTTTATCCTTATAATGCATGTTTTTTGGCAGCAAACGATTAGTTTGAATAGGTTGTAAAAGTGGCCCGAGTTGAATTCAGCGTAACAATATCCTTCTTTACTCATCAATTAGATTTATATTTCATCTTAGTCTATTTTAACACCATTTTTCCTTGAGGTACTCTGTAGTTCCAAGGAAAGTTATCGCGATATGTAATCGTATATTTTACCCCTTTGTCTCTTTTACTGTTTATGTATACTGTCAGGCATTTTGCCACAGTGTCCAGTGCAATTTCGCATCGTCTCAGTGCAATGAAACAACACACTCACACGTCTCAGATATACACTCTCAATAAACCCAGTGTCAGTGAGAGTAATGACATTATTAAAGAGCTATACATATATAAAGAGGCTTCGCCTTTTGATTTACTTGGGAAATTAGGTGGACTCTATGTTAGATACAGTTTTAAAAGAGTAGACATAAAAAGACAATTCCTTTTAGGTCCTCGAATTCATATTTAATACGTGCTCACTGTAGACACAAGAACAAGAGCTTGGTTGGTATGAAGGTAATCTGTTCACTATAGCCATGCAGGATTGATTAACGAGCCTTAGTCTTGTTAGAGGTTCAATGTAACTAACAAAGGATAGTAAAATGGATTCCAGTAGTTTATGGATACACCATAAAAGCAAGGGTAGACAGGCTATTTTCTCACTCAGCCATGATGTCTAGCAACCTGTTACGAACCAGCCCAATGTAATAGGCCTCCAGTCATGCTTGCTTTTTTTAGTCTGACTCAGGTGAAATTGAAGGAATCGCACACATTGATCCATGTAGTGGTGAGGTGACTTCTAAAACAAATGTCAAAATTCATTTTAACCTCTGTGCTTTCAGCAGAGCTTTGTGCCCACTGGATGCCGTTAGTGAACAATGTTCACAAAGCAGAACATCCCTCCACTCAGCTGTCCGGGGACCCTACTGACAGCATGCTTGGTACCTAAAGCCTCATGAACGTCACAGGGGATGTGCAGGCTCATCACTCCATCTGACGAGGTTCTCAATAAAGTCTGAGCTTCAAATGGAAGACTTTTCTGAAAATCTTTTCTTCTTTTTCTGCATGTTAACTTGCTACATTATTTATTTCTCCAGAACCTGGTCTTTTTTCCGTTTAGTGCCACAATATCAGGAGACAAGGGCATTGAAGGAGAAGAGCTAGATATGAATTCCAAATCTGAATCTCC
>JANDJT010000141.1:8798255-8833552 GCA_024331685.1 Stegophilus panzeri | reverse complement strand
TCTTATAGAAGGTGATACTCAAGTCTTGTCTTGCCTAGATGTGTGGGAGACTAAATGCCTAAAAATATTTGATGGTAATCAAATATCTAATCACTTGGAAACGTTCACAATCAAAATTCATTAAATATGTACTGTCGCTGTAAAAGTCACACAATATTCCTAGTCTTTTGTGCTTCTACTGTTACTTTATGTGCAGATCAACTGGCCGGTACACATCCATAACTCCTAATCTAAAGTGTGAATTGAAAATATACAAAAATCAATGAATTTCTGTTCAATGTGCAATTCTATTAGTTTCTCAGAATGCATCCATAGGATGCATCCTCAGTGATGTCCCTGTTGTCTGCGGGTGTTTCAGGCTTTTCAACATCAGGCATTCTCGCTAGGGCTGAACGATTTTGGAAAATAATCAAACTGCAATTTTTTTTTTTTTTACCAATATTGCGATCGTGATTTAATATGCGATTATTTTTTAAGCTCTTTATCCTCTGTATTATTCAACAAAGACAGGCAATAAATCATTGTATAGTATGACCAACACAATATTAGATAGATTAAACATAAACTGTTCTTTCCTGTAGGCCAGGCCTATATGTTATGATGGAATTAGGTGACGCATGAATTAATTTGAATGACATATTTTTATTTAACTACTTCAATCACAGTAGTATATTGACTGATTTGTTGAACTTCCAGGCTTTTAAACATGTAATAATTTTCATGACAACATAAAGCACTGACAAATTTAAGCCGGCTGTAAACATTAATATGAAAGTCAGTAACAAATCACACATACTAAAGTGCAGATTGCAGAAATATATACAAACAAATCTATGGCTTTACCACACTCAGTATTTAGATCATTCAAAGTCACTGTAATAAACATATGATAAGTAAACATGTGGATTGCGCTTTTTAAACACTGACTGTGAACTTTACTAGACAGCCTTTAAATAAATAAATAAAAATAGTGTAATTCATACAATTTGAGTTGTGTGATACAAGGCTATCACCATTATACACACACTTACATTCTCTCTCTCACTCACTCTGTAAACACACAGTAACACACTCACACTTTCTCTCTCTCTCTCTCTCTCTCTCTCTCTCTCTCTCTCACACACACACACACACACACACACACACACACACACACACGAGATACAACTCACCAATGGCAAGATGTGTGATCTCTACACGAAACACTGGAGCCTGGTCCATTCATTAAGCTGTGCTGCCTTCACCATGTTTGATGCATTGTCTGTCGTAATGCAGACATGGTTTTCTGTGTGGAGATCCCAGCTGGCAGGCCTCTCTCTCAGGCCCGCTGCAATATTTTCCCCTGTCTGGTCATTTGGGAAGTAGAGAGTGTGAAGGCAGCGAGTTTTGAGGCCAAAGTCTTCAGTAATGAAATTCACAGTAAGACTCTGAAAGGGCTCTGCTGTACGGCTTGACCACATGTCAGTTGTAGCAACGAAAAACTCCTTTGTTTTCAGCTGCAACTCTGTATTTTGTGTGTCGCTCCAGTATAGCGACCTGGCTAAAATATTTGCGGGAGGGCATGCTGTACCGCTTATCCAGTGTATTTATCAAAGCCGTGAACCCAGGCTTGGTCACCGTACTGAGGGGCATCATTCATATCTTTCGGTCAGTGATCCATGGCAGGTAGTATTGGGCTTACTTGACACACTGTTGTTCGTCTATTTAGTCATGCAACTATCGTACATGGCTTTGCAGTGTTTTTTTAAGTGCTGAATCAGGTTAGTAGTGTTGCCTCATGAGGTTGAAACGTTAGCAAGGCAGGTTTTGCACAAAACCTGATCTCATTTTATTTGTGAAATTATCACAAATGCAATTAATTATTCAGCCCTAATCCTCACCCAGGTGACCCAGCCAGGGGTGAGCAGGCCCCGGCCTGCATCCCAGCAGCAGTGGACCATGGGCTTGACCTCTTAATCCAGAGCCACCTTGTGGCTCTCTCTGTGACATCAGTAATAGATTTTATGGCCCTCCTTTTTCCAATCCCACTATGCCTAGCTGGGTCAGGCCTTTACAGAGTAAGTGGCCTGCAAAGCCCTGGCAGCCGACCACTATTGGCTCACAACAAGTGTTCCAGCCCTGGTTCTTGCATTGCTCCACCAACTCCTGGTACTTGGCATGCTTCCTTTCATATGCCTCCTCCATGCTCTCTTCCCAGGGCACTGTCAGTTCTACCATGATCAACTGTCTGGTGGTATCTGAAAAGGTGACAATGTCAGGATGGAGTGTTGTGGAGGTTATATGGTCTGGAAACTTCAGCTGCTGGCCCAGATCTATTCTAAGCTGCCAATCTGAAGTTGATGCAAGGAGACCTGTTGTCAGTCTTGGCTGTGAAAAAAGCTTCTCTCCAGCCTTGACAAAAGCGATGTTGCTTACTGATCGAAGTTGTTTACGGCCAGTGTTGATGGCTAAAGCTACTATATCAGCAACTGCTTTGAGCACCTGGTCGTGCCGCCAGGGATAGCAGCCTTAGCTAAGAATTAACATAGAAATATTTTTTTTTCATTATGTGCCTGTTAAATAGTTAAAAAATAAACAATTTGTATAACAATGTTCACAAAACATGCAATCATATGCTTCAATCTTGCGTAATGCAATCACGCCTAATAAAAAAAAAAAACTACAGTGTTTATCCATAAAAGACAAATCAAGTAATAAGCTTGGCAAGATAGTAATTCTAACTTTCTGTTAATGTGGGCAACATAAGCAGCAAGAACGAGTAGAAATGTTTCTGTCCACATATAAATGTGCAATTGCACATGGGCACTTGCCCTTTAGGGCAGCAGGTGGCCTCACCCAGGAGATTAATTAGTATGGACATGGTACTGCTCTGTCACATCACAAGTGTAATCTCCCTGGCTCAATCTGCAGAACTCACACCAAGACTTCAGGAGGCTCTACTGGTAAGAAATAGAGGAAGCAAAAAAAAGAGAGAGATAGAGAGAAATGGGCAAGTTAGAAACGTGATTGCTATAAGGATAGCTCAATTATCCACCGATCTATCAGCTGAGTTTGATTATACCTGGAGATGGAGAAATCGTAGTGCTTTATGGGGTGATTGATGCCCCAGCATGGTCTTCCCTGCCTCCAAATTCAAGCCCCTACACATACCAGTCCCTATATACTGCTCAGATGATCGCTCTGTCTGCCTTACACACACACACACACAGGATATTCCTGCTCTACTGTATATTAAAGGGTTTTAACAGTCGGGAGTTTTATGTACCTTTTTTTTCAAATTTAATATAATTTCACAGCAAAAAAACAAAAACACAACAGATGAAAACAAGCATACAAATGAGCATCTAGGGGGAAAGTAGTACAGGTAGTCAGGTAACCTGGGGAAAAGAGATTTTAATATTTTGTATTGTGAAAACGGAGGGGTTAGAGTCAATACATTAAAAAACATGTGCGAGTGTGTGTGTGTGTTTTGAATGGATTGCTATGGACTTTATGCTTTACTCATATGTGTGAGACTCTAATGTTTTAATTCACACCAACTCCAAGAGATGGACGGCTGCCCGTCCATCTCACAGAACTGGTGTGAACAAAACACAGTGATTAACATTGATGTTTATCTGTTTCATGAGACACATTAATGAAACCACTTATAAGGTGAAGAATATACAGTATGTAATTTTATGTAATTGTGTTTTTTTCTTTTGAGGGAAAACAGGCACTGACCTCTAGTTGTATTGCATTGATTATGGATTTAATGACTAGTTTCCCTTAAAAGAAAAAAAAAAAAAAAAAACGGTTAAGGGCAAAATCTGCAAGGCTATATTTGAGGCAAGGCTATCATAACCTTGTTATTTGTCATTTGTATTAGATCTACAGCGTGTCTCAACAGTCTCCGTACATAGGGGACTATGACTGCCAGCACCACACCGGTTGAGTCTTCATTAGTGGATGTTCGTGGACGTACAATTCATGGTTGGTTCCAGTCTCCTGATCTTTTTTTAATTTGTTAATAAGTTTGGCAACAGTGTTGTGTGTGATGTGCTTGCCATTTTTCCTGTTAAAGTTCAGTGAGAGCTTCCCGATCCAGCCATGAGAATGATTTCAATACGTTCTTCTTTTCTCAAAAGGCGTTTTTATAGGATATACAAAAAAACTAAGTATGAAAACATTTTGGAAGACATTTTGCTAAAAAAAAGTGTTAATTTCCACTATGTATGGAGACTTTTGGGATACCCTGTAGATTAAGAGATCTCGCTGGTATAACTGCAGAGGACAGACGAAGGCAGTAAACTGATAACTCTATCTGATGACTTTTGTATGTTTAATAGTCTGGCTATGATTTTGGCAAAGGAATCATGAAATAAAGTTTCTTGATATCATGCTGAGTAGGAGATGGAGACAGTGAGTGGATGCAGTGGTGCAAATGGGAAAGATTACTTTCTTGATGAAGAAAACCAAATTTTTTTTTCGAAATGTTCGAGATTTTGAGTAGTATGAGGAGACTTGGCAATGATATCCTGTATATCCATACTCGGATTTGAATGAATCATGCACGTTTTGGCACCAAGGACAGAATTTTATGCGTTTAAGCTTTAGGTATTAAGTTTTTGGGACAAAAGGCACCATTTATTGGATGCTTTATAGCAGCAGTTAATGATGCTTGGATAAAGGTAATTGAATTTGATACATCAATCTGGAATCTTCTTGATTCTCACAGAAAACAGCTTTCTGATTCTATGTGCAATATTCAGAACTGTTTTTTTGAGAAGTAATACCGGTCCTAAGTACTTCTTTTAGTGCATTAGAAAACAAAGCCTGCTTCAGGATTGCTGATTTGGCTTTACGGAAATTGTAATAAAACAATAAAAGTGTAGAGCTGAGCTTGCTTGCATCTTGAGCCGGGAATTGCTTGGGTGAAGGTATGGTGAGAAACAGACAAACAGAAATAAGTTTAGTATTTCATTCAGTTATAATGGTGTGCTACATGTTAGGCATTAAACATACAGTGTCATTCTACAGTTACTATATGAGAAATCTCCAGTCCTGTTGATGTTTGCCCGAATGAGGAATGGTTCACTGATGTCTAATTTCAGTCATTGCTCAACTTATGTCATCTGAGTAATGTAGATTGATGATGCATTTTATCCTGCAATGTTTCATGTTCACAGTGACCTCGAGACCTTGTGTTCATGTCATGTCACTTGGGGCAACTCTCTCTCTTTCTCTCTCTTGCTCTCTCTCTCTCTCTCTCTCTCTCTCTTTTTCTCTCAATCCACCCCCTTTCCCTTCAGCTGTACTGTAATTACAGGTTGTAGGGAAATCCCGTGTCTTCATACATTAGTCACTGTCCATGTTTTTATTCTAGAGGTATGACTCACTGAGATAGGCTTCATTAGTCATCTCAGCTCCAACTTACAAAAATGCTTTATATTTGATGTTGCTTCTGCTGAGTGATGCTTCACAAAGAATCTGCCATTCTGATCTAATGCCACAATTAAGTGCTAGAGACCATTCATCAGTGCATTTCTTGTGACAAAGATTCTAAAATACCAAAAGACAACTGTACACTTGAGGAAAGCATGAGAAAAATTGACTCATTTATGGTTCTAGATTGGTCATTTAAGGTTCTGATTGACCTCTACAAATGAAGACAGGGAATACAATGGACATGTTTACTATGTCCATAGTCTTCCTCCAAAATTATCCATTTATTCTACTTTAGGAGTATTATAAACTCTAAATACTTTATGTTCAACTCCAGTGTGTTGAAGTGAACCAATGTTTTTTGTTTAAATAAACTATAGTTTATTTCTTCAATAATAGCAATAACAAAGGATAGATACAATATACAATAAAGATATAATATAATAGCACATATATTGTCTAACCTATTTTAAAGTATTCCACTTGGACTGAGAAGTGCATTTTCTTATATGCTGCAATGATCAGTACTATTGTATATTGGCTATAGAGTATAACCCGTATGCCTTGTTGACTAATGTTCAAATACCATAACAGATATTCCTATCAAAAATGCCTTGACATTTGATCTAATTCTTCGAACTATTCCTCTCCTGCAATTATCTTGGATCATAGCTGCAGGTGGCAGGGGAAGTGAGCCTGCTAACATCCGCAACAATGATATCAGTTGACACGCAATCAGTAATCAGACCAAATTGTTCCACTAATCAATGCAATATGGCAACACGGAGGACTATGATTGCTCATAAGGGCCGAAAACATATTGGATTTTGAGTTTATAGTGCCTCTAGAGTTCCTGCTCATTCATATTGAAACATCTGTTATTGTAAAACAACATATTGCTATGGGATAAAAAATGTCACAAAATGCAGGCTGTGTGTGATATTTGATTAGAGATTATAAAAATATAATCAAACTGAGCCAAAGTTGAATAATAGAAAAAATAATTACACTATGTATCTTATACATACTGTGCATATACAAAACACAACTATCCATCCATCCATTTTCCGTACTGCTTATCCTACACAGGGTTGCAGGGAGCCTATCCCAGGGAACTCTGGGCACAAGGTAGGGGACACCCTGGAGGGGGTACCAACCCATTGCAGGGCACAATAACATACCCATTCACACACTATGGACAATTTCAAAATGCCAATCAGCCTCCAGCGCATGTCTTTGGACTGGGGAAGGAAACCGGAGTACCCGGAGGAAACCGGAGAAGCACAGGTAGAATGTGCAAACTCTGCATACACTGTGTGGAGGCGGGATTCGAACCCCCAACTCTGGAGGTGTTAACCACTAAGCCACCATGCCCCCTACAAAACACATCATAGTTTCATAATATGATAATGAATAATATCATACCAGGTTGTACAAGACTCAGGATTATGAATTAACATGTTTTTTTTATGCTGAACTTCATAAACTTTTTAGTTCTGGGACCCTAGGCAAAACCTGACCAATCCAGATATATACATGCTAGTACAAGGCTGTATTATTATTAATAAGTATGCTCAGTATATCAACAGCCAAATGCATTTTGGGTAATTTCTAGACATTTACTTGAAGATCATTCATTACTCTATGCACATAAGACAGTAAGTGTGTTACTAGAAGTCAACTTCTTGTGAGCTGGGTTCTAGAGCCCATTTTTCCCCATTTTGTGGACTATTTAATGATATATACAGTTTAACAAGCTCAGAAAAATCATAATGCATGGGCACAACTGCTTCTTAAAGCAGTATTATCAGTAATACTATTGTATTAATTTATAATTTACTTTTGTAAATACACTGAAATTCAAGTCATTGGATTTATTGTAAATCAGTTGGAATGGACAGGAATGAGACTGCATGGATATAGAGGGATGTACGTAATGATTAAGATGATGATGGTATGCTATAGTGCTCAGGGTGCCTCTGCGCACATAATAAACTATCTCTTTGACTATACCCTGGCTCTTGATTTACATCAATGGCTTCTCCTCTGAGGTTTGCCCATGGATAATGTTCTGTAGAAAGTGTAAAATGTTTCTCTTGCATCCATCTAAAGCCGTGCAATCTCCCATTGCCACGCAACAAATTCAAATCCAGTTCTTTAGTATTGGATTGAAGATGGTCCTTCTACTTACAACGATGGAATAAGTGCCAAGAGCAATCGATATCTCAATTCCAGTGTTCACTGTAATTATATGATTTCAAAGGAAACATACCTCAGCTACATTTATTGACAAAAATACTGTGTGCATATCATTTTAAATATACTGCATATAACATTGCAATCTGAAATATATATTTACCTGTATTTTGACATAATGTTTATGTCATCACAGTCAGTTGAGTACATTGGGCTGAGAGGAAGAGACTGCCATGGCACTGCTGGAATGCCAGGCATCGTTGGCATTCTCCTGGTCCAGTGAGCTCTGCCATTTTTTTTCTCATGTGCACTCAAGATGCATTGATGAGTGCTGAGAGCAGCTCTCTGAGATGGATCTTGGAGTGCTGCCATATAATGGGGACGCAGAGCCAATTCATTAAGGGTTGGCTTCCTACCCTGCGCTCAGCGCACCCAGCGCACCTGTGTCACTCTGGAGAGACCCATGACTCACACTGTGCAGACCGAATAGAAGAACAGCATAGCAGCCGTTTACTGCAGTGATGATTTCAGAGCGACTAACTGCTGATCAGATTGCAGCAGGGTCATGCCGCATAAGCAAAAATCAGCTGGGTAGATAACTGCTAGCATTTCTATTTTAAACGATTAGCATATAAACAAAGCAAAAACCATGTTTGGGAATTTTCACTAAAGTCTGTATTATTATATTCTCCATGTAAAGGCAGGTTAACACTATATTATAATATTATACATCATAATATAAGAATCCAGATGGATTAGTGGATGTAGTTCAAAGTTTCCAAAGAAAAGTATGTTTCAGACTTTGTATGTGAAAAAGTGCTTCTGAGGCTGCAGAGGGTGTATTTTTTGTAATATATAATATATGTAATATATAAGAATCACAGCTCTTTTTTATGTGGTTTTGATGCAGCTTTTAAGAGACAAACTAACATCATCAATTAAACTGTCATTTTTAATTCGTGGATGCAAATCTGTTGCAGTCAATGTCTGCCTGAAGTCTAGGACCCATAGACATCACCAGATGCTGGGTTTCTCCCCTGGTGATGCTCTGCCAGGCCTTTACTGTATCTGTCTTCACTTTCTGCTTGTTCTTGGGGTGTTTTGCCTTCAGTTTTGCTTTTAGCAAGTGAAACGCAGCTCAATTGGATTCAGGTCATGTGATCGACATTCCACTTTTTTGCTTTAAAAAATCTTGGGTTGCTTTCAAAGTATGCTTCGGGCCATTGTCCAGCTTCACTGTTACGTGTCAGAAATGTGTTTTGGCATTTGTCTGAACCTGAGCAGATAATACAGCCCTATACACTTCAAAATTAATCCTGCTGCTTTTGTCAGCAGTTCCATCATCAAGAAATACAATGTACAAGGAAGTTCACATCCATGCCATAAGATGAGGTGGTACGCTTCAGATCATAAGCAGCTCCTTCCACTCAAAAGGTCTCAGACTTTTGGATTTTACGATAAAGTTTTTTACAGATGAATGCTTTTTAACTGTCCAGTTTATTGAAATGCTGCTGAATATGTACAGTGAATCCTCAATGGGCTGAAGATCCTGTCACTGAGCACTTTGATGGGGAGGGCCTCTTTCAGTCTCAGACAGGACCTGCTCAATCTCCAGTAGTCTGTAATTGCCTTACACTATGAATGATATTGACAGTCGAGACACGGACATATTCAGCACCAAACAGAAAATAATAGATATTTTGTGCAAAGTGCAAAGTGTGTTTTATTCTCAGATCAATTACTAATCAATTTTGAGGAAGTAGACTTTGCACTGAAGACAGACAATTCTGTCTACAAATTAAAGTTTGACCTATGAGGTGCTTTGCCTACAGTAAGTGCAGAGACAAATGATAATTGATTTATCAAGTTTTTTTATTTTTTTATACATCATTATTTTCATTAACGCCATACAATCTAGAGAGTTTAAAAAGATCTCATATTTGTAAAACAAATGAATACCGTCTAATTCTTATGCTGTCTTAATTTTAATTTTAATTTTAATTAGATAAAGGCTTTCCTCTAGAGTAACAGCAATCTCTAAACAAAGCTTTAAATGTTTAAATGTTTATCAAAGCTTTAAATGTTTACCAAAGCTTTAAATGTTTATGCTCAGTATGATTATTTCCAGTTCTGTATGCACCGGGTAGCACATCCTCAGGGCTTGCGGCAGCCTAACGTCTTTACCATAGAAGGCTGGGATTTCTGGAGTCACAGGAAGCTATTTTGAAAGGTCACTCAAAAATTGTTTTGAAGACCATGCATTTCTTGCTATATTAAATAATGATTTGCTTGATGTAGTGTCACAAAAAAAAAAAAAAAAATCAAAATAGGGCACAAAGACCTGTTTAGACCCTCATCAAGGAAGCCAGATTCTATAAATATGAAAAATACACGCACAACTATATATGAACATTTTTAAATTCAGATTATAATGGTATATTTCTCATTCCAAACCTGTAACTCTACATTTATCCAATTCCTTTTCCAGGTAAACCAATGTAGCACTGTGTTCCTTTGCTTAGTGGAACACTCTAAAAAGTAATACAGGGGACCTCTTACCACAACTTAATTAAATGTGTAGTTGCAAGATAAAAATGATAATTTATTGATTGAATTAAATATTTTAAGTTGCAAACATTATTTTGATGAGTTGTGTTGACATAATAATGTTGATAATTACATCAACTTAATATTGTGTGTAATTCAAACTGAAATTTCTGCATTAATTGATTTAAAACAAAATTTAATTTGTTTCTCCACCTTGAGTTCCCCCTTACCCTATACACGAGTCCACTATTGGTCATATCACAATTGAGAATATGCCCAAATTCATTGCTTTAGTAGAATTTATTTGTAAGTGAAATGATACTCACCTTGAAATGTCCTTTGTATAGTATTTGTTCAGTCTACAGGTCCTCTAACACAGTCTTAACTGTCCAGGCTGAACAGTTCAACTGAATTTGTCCAGGCATGTTAAATGGTTAGGCTACACCTGCTAATACAGTTGATGGACTATGTTGTATTACTACACATGGCTAATGCTAGTCATATTTAGCAGTGTAATTTGAATATCTACCCTTTAGCTAACCATAGCAGTGGATAAGAATGATAAAGGTTCATTTGACAAATCTGCTCATCTAGAGAGGGCTTTTCATTTGTGCTACAGGAAGGAAAAGCATGATTAAATTTCTGCTTATTTGTGTACCCGTCAACTACATTGTGTAATCTAATTTCATGTATTGACACTTTTTTTTAAAAATCTTTTGTCATTCACATAGATAGCCATATAGCTCCATTATAGTCAATTTGCTCTTTGACCAGAATTAGCAGCCTTTGGACTGTGGATAGTTCTATGAGAGGAATAAAAGTAGTAGACACAGAGTGTTTCTTTTTTGTCTATATTGCTCATTTCATTCAGTGTTTTTATACTACTGTTATACAAATTAAAGTTAGTAATTTTATTGGTTTAAAAGGCTGCATTCTACTGGAGAATATCTAATTGGAGCAACTTAATTTTTAAAATGTTTGTCAACTTAAAAACTTGTGTTCATAATTATGGTAATTAAGTACATAACACTTTAATTCCTTTTAAATAATGTGGAAAAAAACAACAAGTTGGAACAACTTCATTTTGATGAGTAATCAACTTAAAAACTTGTGTTTATTATACAAATTATTAATTAAGTGTTGATTGAAAATACATTTGATTGTAGAGGAAAAGGTAGTTTTTCTAACTCATTGTCATTCGTTGGTTGAACTTAATTTCATTAGAAGTTGTCATAACTCAAAAAGATTGATGCAATTTTTTTGTTGAGCCTAAACATTTGTTTTTAGTGTGAATATGGTCTTATATTTTATGATGCAAAATCTCTTATTTGTCACATGTTTAATACTAATTGAGATTTTCCAGTGAAATTTTCAGCTGCCATGTTTCTTTAAATGCAGCAGAACTGTTGCAGTAACAATTCCCACAGTTTGACCAGTCTGTACACTCCTCTAATTCCCTTAAAAGGAATTATAAATATTTTATGATGTTTATCCTTTTAAATCTCCCCCATCAGTTTTCATTAAAATGGAGATCTGTTGACAGACAACTTTTTGAGTGGGCTAACAATACTTTATAGTAAGAACATTTTCCACCAATACATCCCTCCAAGGGTAGATCAAGGAGAGCTAATCAATATTGAGGTTTACCATTTGGAAAAGAGCACATGATTATTGCTTAACAATCTTGAGCTAGACATATAGTTCCCAACCAAACTGCAAATCAAGTACATGTTGTCCATAACAGATCCAAAGTTAAAGGAGACCAAACAGAGTAATGCAGGGAATTCAGCATCAACAAACCAAAACAGAATGCAATACAGTAAAATACAATAGCTTTAGAGTGAGACGCAACAACATTCAAGACCTAGTCCAAAACAAATTAAACAAAAACAATTCAAATAGAAGCTGGATACAAACAAAAGATGAAAGCAGTGTGGAAAGGCAACATGAGGTGTGCATAATGTCAGAAGCCATAGAAATCAAACTTGTGTGAGTCTGTGGACATCTCATGGCCAGAGGGGAAACAAAAACAGAGACAGAGAAAGGACATAAGGACACAGACATAGGTAGAGCCAGCAGCAGAGAGACAGGACAGAAACCTCAGACAAGACCTGGGCAGGGGGCAGTGGCTAAGACTGAGACTGAGAAAAGATCAGATGATGTGATTGGCATTGGGGAAAAAATAGAGGCTGTGACAAGCTGGAACAACAGAGCCATCAGCAGGCGAGGTTGGATTTATTAGGGACACAAGACACCCCATCTTAGGTACGTGTGCAATAAACAAATATAAAAACAATTTTGGAGCTCCAGGGTGAGGCAAAGGTCTAGCAGAGGTTTTCTCGCTTTATGGGATCAGATAATGGTCCATCATCAGGAGCCATGGTTTATGTGACAGCAGTAATTGAAATGGTTATTATGGTAAGTAGAGGAGCATGATCTTTGGAAATAGTATCAGTGGAGCAGATGTTGCTGAGGGCAGAGACCTAGCAGTCATCATGGATGGACAGTGCAGGAATGGAGCCTTGGGCTGAGAAGCCACACCTGATTTCACCTGTTTAATCAGTTCACCTTAGTCTCCAATCAACTGTCAAGTAGGCCTCCAGTTTGGTTGTAATGAAAGTCTGCAGCTACAATGGTCTTTTGTCGATAAGATTGAAGATCTAGACCATGATCAGCGAGTCAAAATTTGGTTCATGTGAATGGTACTATATGGAGCCTACTGTTTTAAAAAAAAATATTTAATACAAGATGTACAGTATGTGCACAGTTGACTTCATTTGTGTCCACATTATGATTCATTTGTGCGGTTGTCTAAAGAAAATTCTCAAATGAATGAATAAGCTGATAGACCCATATAACAATCCAAAAGGTATGTGCAATAGATGTCATATATTGGTCCTAACATTGCACTTGTGTTATAATTGCTTTGGAGACTGTTTGGGACTAATTATAAATGTCTGGGCATTGATTTATATTCCTTGCAATATGCTTACACAGATTGTGTTGGGCCCTCACTATAAACACAGACCTTACGACTTCAATTTTCTAGCCATATTTAAAATTAACTGAGAGTTGGACATAATGGTATAATGATATTAAACCAGAAGTCATTTAAAACTTGTATAAAGGACCTGCTATACCTGCCAATATATCCAGCACTAACTGCTTGCATTTAACTCCATAGAGAGAACTTATTTGGCACTGCAAACTCAGTGGACACACTGAGAAAATATTTGGGAAAGAAGTTGTAAAATTATGAGAGTAATGAAATACCCTTTTTTCTCCTAAAATATTTAGTCCACCTATAATAATAATAATAATAATAATAATAATAATAATAATAATAATAATAATACGTTAGTGATATTATCCGTGAGCTGTGTCTGAGCTCAGTCCAGGAAAAGTCTTACCAGGACAGATGATCAGTGATAGCTTTTTTGTAAGGCAAATAAGTTTCTCATCTAATGTCATCTTGGATAAAGGTCTCTTGAGTAAGTCAGTCCCAATCACTGCTGATGAAGTGTTATGAATGTGTCAGGATGCTGGTTTAAATCAATTAGACTAAATGGATGCCAAATCTGGGGATCATTTCATTCTGCAGGGGTCACATGATCACATGATATGACTGTCATTTCCAGTCCAAAAGTATCCATCTTAAATAAGCATACGAGTTAATTTGGATGCCAAAAAATGAAACTTTAATTCGATCTTGAAGGAGAGGAAGGACATAGATCCACTAGTCCATTTATATCAGCTATCCCTGATATAAATTGATATGATAATGATAATTTCTTTAATTTGTCTATATTGCCCCATTCAGACTTACTGACTGATTTTGGGTGATTGGATCACAAGTAGACGGCGCTAAATACAGGCCTGAATGGGGACAAATGTGTCTCTTGAACACTGAGACTCCTTGCAAAGGTGGTTTGGGTATATAATGCATGAAGCCACATTATATTTGTCCCTGGAATTGTCAAGTTCCCAATTTTTCTACATAATCAAGCAATTTTTGAACTATCCATTTTTGAAAACATTATGTGAATTGAACCTCTATATTAAAATATGCCTACTTCTCGCCTTTTTTCAACGAGTGCTGCTTTTTATTATATAAATGTAGACTCATTCTCACATTCTACACAGTTATTCATTATGTATGACAATATAATATTCAAGAATGCAATAAAACAATTTTAGCACATTGGCATGTTTCTAATACATTGTTACTTTTGAATATTATAACTCATTTTGCTATGATGGCCTTCATGTTACACTTAAGTAGTATGTAGGGGCATATTTTAAGTTTGGTATTCAGCAATTGGATAGCACTTGCACTGAGAGGGTGTAACAAGGCTGTCTTAGATGGGAATCAAACCCTGGTCTCTCATGTACAAAGTCTCTGAGTTTACTGGCAGACCTATTCCCCGAGTAATGAACCTAAGAGCAGAGCAAGGAGGCAGAGATAATCTACAATAGAGTCTCTACTGACAAAAGCGCAACAATAAAGGGGGGGAGCGGGGTAAGAAACAAACAGACACAAGAGCCAAAAAACGACACAGACTTAGCTTGCCATACACAACAGGTAACATTGGCTCAAGACTGAACAATGAAGCTTAGGCCAAGGCTGTTTAAATAGAGGCACAAATCAGGCCTAATGAATAGCAGAGTTCAGCATGAGTCTGGAGAGAGGTGCCCCCTGCCAATCAGGAGGGGCATCGCAGTCCAGTCAGGAGTTCTTACATACATACATACAGAGAGACAGACAGAGAAAGAGAGAGAGAGTGAGAGAGAGAGCGAGCGAGCGAGCGAGAGCGAGCGAGAGCTATCTGTGAGTTCAAGTCCTCCTGGAAAGTTCACATTTACGAGTTGGGAAGTTGTAATTACGACGTCAGGTGTGTTAAAGTCACTTTGGTCGGAGCAAGATGGCGGTGTACCTTCTCTTAATTAACTACATAAAAAAAAATACAGAAAGTTTTTTGTTTTTTTACTCTACTTCTGGAAAATGAAGAACAAAGAATGTGCATCAGGTGTGTTTTGCTTTTTGATGTTTTAATCAATTTATGACGCCACAGTAAACTTTATTGTTACATATTATATCGTAATTGTACAATGCTATCATATTTTGTGCAGGAAATGATTGTTTTATTGTAAATTTAAAAAACAACCTGATATTAACTTGTTGCATATACCAAACACATCATCACTGAAATCAGCTTCTGAGACGAGTGAACATTCAATTTCAACAAATTTACCGTCAACTGCTGTATAAACATTGCATCCAATGATTCCATCATATTTTCTTTCTGATACCCCCAAACTCGGCAACTCAGGGCTGAAACAAAATCCCAAGTTTCCCATTCGTAATGACAATTTTGTGGTGGCGTTCATGTGCGTTCAACTCATAAATACCATCTTTCCGACATGACTTGAACACACCATTTGTTTGTGAGGAACTGACTTTTGTTTACTCTAACAGTATCTGCCCACATTCACACAACTCACATTTTATTTGGGTTTGTCAAAAGAACATAACATATGACGAGATGGGCAAAAGTTGTCTAATACGAGCAATTGAATTAAGAACTGCATCTAAAGGCAACATATATAAACTCTGTTTGCATGTGTATTTGATGTTGGATCATGTTTTGGGGTTTGGTTTTGATATGATATTGGTATGCTTTTGTAAAATTTTGGCCACTGATGAACTGCAATCACAAATGGTCAGTGGAGACACATTTAAAATACACAAAATGCTGTTCACTTGTGATCACCAGTGAGGGATTTTAATATGAAATCTGAACAGGGCCTATGTGTGTAGAATATAGGAAATCATAGGAGTCAAACTTGAATGAATCTGTGGATGTGAAAACACATAGCCAGGCATTTCTTATAAATCATAAATATACAACAGAGTTATGTTAAATCAAATATGGGAGGAAATCTAACACCGGGACTATCGGTTTTCAGATATTTATCTGAAAAGGCAAGGCTACCTAAAAACATATATTCAGCGGTAAATTATCATCTAATTAAATCCTAAATCATGTAAGAGACAGGATGCAAGACAGATGGAGATGAATTCTGGCAGTGCCTCTAGTCCAGCTGTTGATGAACTTTGCCAGCTCTCCACACATATGCTGTCCATTTTATACGTAGACAGCACAAGCCCTTTCATCCCTTTCCCACTCTGTCTTCTCAAACCTCCAGCTCACCCTCCAGAGCTGCTATACTGAGATACCCTGCCTTAGTCAGTGTGGTAATAGGCCTGCCAGTGGTGATGAAGGGTATGTTTTACAGTCAAATGGCTTTGGCTGAGAAGGAGGTGATGAATGGCTATTTTTGTGCACGAGTGAGAATCATAACAGTGACGTTGTAGGTACTGCACATTTTATATAGATGAAACACCATGAGCCTGGCACATGGCAATTAAGGGGCTTATTTGAGTCTCTCATTATATAAAGACTGATTTCCTTATTAGCCGGCTTCATGGTCTACCTGACTCATGTTTTCCTGTTCCACTCGAAATAGTAGATGCAAAGAACATTTCTGAAGTTAAAAAAGTGCATATTAGTATTTCTTCAAGGAATAAATGAGATTTATTTAATGGAAGGTAATGCATAACATTGTCTCTGAGAGATCAAATGGATATGCATTACATTGGATTGTGTTGCTATTGCATGGACTTGTACATGGGGACTACCTTTTCTCCTTTGTTTTTTAGTTTAGATTATTATTTTTATTTTGTTTTTGCCACTGGACGATATATATGTCTCAACTAGTGACCAATTAATCTTCCTGAGAGCGTTAACGATTGCTGTCTAGCTCCCTCACCGCCTGCATGGTGCACTCAATACTTCCTGTTTGATGTGCAAATAATTAGTGGGAGCTTCACCCCAAAGTTCATGGTTCTCTTCTCTGCCTTATTACGGAGACGCGACAGGCACATACAAATGGGCTGCCAAGGACAGGTGAGTGTTGACATTCAACATATAACGAAGGACATGACTGGCAGCAGTGCAGCATAAAGTAGTGTCAGGGCATTTGGAAGAAGGTGGATCACCTTAACTAAATATTATCTTATAGTATTAAGACTGAGCTTAATATCAAGCTTCCTCTGCATTTGTTTGGGTCACATATTTATTGAATTTGTTGTGGCTTTTGAGGAAGTTTCTACAAGGTGGTAGAAATGGGTTTGAATGCTTGCATGACATGAGAGTTGAAATTGATAGTGGTGGGGCTGCTACCAGTTTATGATGTCCCATGGCTTTTATAACAACTCAGAAGGTCACAGCACAGAAACTGGGTTCACAGTAGATAAACAGACTGAAGGGGTAATTCACTGCTGAGAACATGGCACTCAGTGACAGCTAGATGGCGTGTCATATCGCTGTCAAAGGACACATACATGACTTGCTTGCAACTCATGTTTTACAGCAGTGTAGTAGTAACAAATAAATGAGACCTAGCTTATTTCTGGATTGATTTATGATCATAATAGTGCTGCTGAATGTTAATTTGTGGGGGGGGGGGGGGTACTTGAATTACTGAAAACATCATCTTCACCCAAAATGTTTAGCAAATTATGCAATCCTGGCTTTCTAACCGTCCAAAAATGTCCATTTGTCCATTCGTTGCTATAAAAGTACTTGTAGTGTAACATGTAAATATGAAATATGCATTTTACACTGGTCTATTTACAGTAACTGTTGGCGATTTTGGTTGAAATACCTCTTTAACACCTCAGTGTTTAATTGTTGAACTTTTGGGTGAAATATTTTAACGCTGCACTGTGTAATTGAATAACACAACACTTCGTCAATACACAAACAGATGTGTGGCAAATTGAAAGAATTACTGGTGGCTTTGTTATGCTTCTGCTGTTGGGGAATTTCGCTGGTGAGGTTTGGGTCCACTTGTTCCCCAAACATATTCAAACTTAGACTTTTCCCCTATAGGCCCAACTTCCTAGTTTTTGAGAACTTGCACCACCCACGTCCAAAAAAAATAAAAAACAGGGAAAAAAACACAACATACAGCAAAAGGGGTGGTAAATGCAGAGAACAGTAAAAAACATAAAAGTACATTTTCAATATAAATTGCTTGTTTAATATCCATTGTAAAACCACAAACTGTTGATTTCCATTAAAATTATTGTTGATAGGTTTCAAATGATCCTTTAAAGTCTCTGCTCCCCAGCAATCTGACATAGAGGGAAAACACTGCAAATCAATACAAAGGTATTCTGACTGATCACCTTTATCTTATGATGAAGCATTTCTATCATGATGAAAATCTTGCATCCACAGGGTAGGAAGGCTCACTTAATGGTTTGATGAGCATTATGCTATAGCCTTTCCAGTCACCAGATCTCAACCAAGTGAACACCTATGTGAATTTCTGGACCGACATGTTAGACAGCACTCACCACGACCATCAAAACACCAGGCAATAGAATATCTTTTGGAAGAACAGTTGTCCATCACTCTAGTACAGTTTCAGAGACTTCTATGCCAAGGTTGATTTAAGTTGTTCTGATAACTTGTGATGGAACAACAGCTTACTAAGACCCATTGGTTAGGTTGTTGTTTTTTTCTTTCATTTCTCCCATTGGTAGTTGATATTGATAATACCATCAGATAGCACATGTATTAGTGGAGACCACCTTGTGTGGCCACTAGTGCATGCTGAGATGTTTAGTTGATTACTCAACGAAGGGTTACCCAGCTTCTGGTTAGGGTCAAGACATTCACAACCTGAGTCCTGAATGACCAGCCTTGCAAATTCCTCTAGACTTTATTACATTATACAGCTTAATGCTTCTGGGTTTTTGAATCTCTCTGTTAAAAAAAAATGCTACTGAAAGCTACTTGCAGAAGAGCATTTCAGAATGTGGGTTATTCTGCCTTCTCCACTGGATGGAGCTGCGAGTGCCATTCAGAAAGATTTCAAACAACACAATGTGCACTAGTATGTGCACAAGTATTATACATATATACCACAAGAATTATACCTAAACAATAATGACACCATGATGTACTGACAGAATAGTAATACAGTAGTATGGGGTGTAGAACTCTGCCCAAGTGTTTGAGAATCTGAGGCGATAGCTGCCATTTCCCCAATAATACAGAATCATCATAATAATAATAATAATAATAATAATAATAATAATAATAATAATAATAATAATAATAAACTTTATATAAAAAAAAGTTTTAATAAATAAAATAAAAACCTCTATTGTCTACATCAGTTAGACTGTCACACTTACTAATTACAAGGCACTGGGTACTAAGAACAAAACCCCACTCAGTGTCTTTTTAATCCAGTTTGTCAAACACGTTATGCATGAGCTGATGTTAGCATGCTTGTCAAATCACCAAGTAATAAATATGAGATCGGATTAGCATCGGATGAGCAGTAGCCAAGTTTAAAAATACATAAATACAGAGAAAAGCACAAACACATCCTAGCTAGTCTAGCTAGCTGACTATGAGTTCTCATGACAACTAAGCAGCTTTTCAACTGGTAACAATTCCACAACGAAGATAAATCATTGATGATTCAGTGATTCACATTGATGATTCAGTGATTCACTAGCTTTTTACAAAATTAAAGAAAAAAAAAAAAAGAACTGCCTTACTGTACTTTTTTGGCATGAAAAAAGGTAAAACTCCACTACACTTGAATTATTCTTCCTCTTATACTAATATCGTTTTCTCTCAATCCTTTTTTTGGTTTGTTTACATTCTCTTGTATTACTTTCTTTTCTTCTCTCCTGATTGATTGGACTGATTGATTCTTGTATGTCTAAAGTTGGGATTTGTTGACGTTTGATATATCCGAGCTGCTTTCTGACATGTACAGTATGTACAATTCTGACCCGACACCCCTGACACCCTGATACAGCACTGACATTGAATTCCTATTACAGGATTCTCACAGCAATCCAAGAACATCATTATAGAGTGGGTTTTTTTTGTCTTGTGGGTCGCCCCCCCCGTAGCATTATGAGCTTTCAAATACAGAATAGAACAAGCATACTTGAAAGCACCCATAGCACCCATCATGCACTTATGTTTCCTGCATTGTTCCTAGAGCATGAAAGTTGCTACAAGAAAACTAGTTTCACCTTCAAAGTCCTCAGCAGCACTGAAGTGTGTAAGTATCTCTTTTTTTCATTTTTTTTTTCTCCTGGCATTTGACATTACACTCCAAAGTAAAAGCTTTTGCTGTTTCCAGAGTTTTGTAACAAGCATTGGATTTTATCGCACGTTCTTTTTTAAAAAAATATTCCATAACACCACCTGAAAGCAACATGGCCCTGCCAAGGTTTAACTTTGCATGCTCTTATTTAGTTCATGATGAAGAAGGAATGAGCGTTCTTTTCTAATCCACGCTACACAGCACTGTTGCCTTACACTGTGTAACAGTACATCTGACTGGGTGAGTATTTTGTGTTAGCTCAATGTACAAAGCATGCAGTCAACACTTTGCTAACGTAATGCCAAATCAGAATGAGAACAGTTGAGAACACTGGTGTTGGGCCAGTTGTCATTGTTGTTGAGCCGTCATTGTGCTTACACGCATTACAATAAGATAACAAAGACAAGGACAGAAACAAGCATATAAGTGGATATTATGTAAAACTATTGCACAGTAAAAAAAAAAAAAAGTGCAGGGAAGAATGTTACACAGAAATGTTGTTGAAACGTGAACACAAATCGCAATGAGAGGAGTTTAAATAAGTGATAGCCAGGGTGCGAGGGGTCAGTGATGATCAGCTCAGTTTCCAGCTCACTGCTGGTTGCAGATCCAAACCAGATGTCACTGAGGTAGTGAGGACAGACTCAGTGGTATTTGTGTAGAACTGAGCCAACATGTCCTGTTGTACAGTAGGTTGAACTTCCTCCGCTGTTATAAAAATTACATCCTCTACTGTGCCTTTTTGACAATGAGAGTTAATGTAGCTTCCTACTTCAGCTCCTGAGAGATGGTTAGGCACCCACCATCAGCGTATTCAGCGCCAATATGGCAGTAAAGTGAACAGAGGAGTCTCTGAAGATGCAAAAGGAAATACTGAGGGCTGAAGCAAACCCTATGTACTGTATCTGTGTGAATGCATGCACTTCAAGCACAATGCTAATGCACGCTGCATTCTGAGCATTTCAGCAACGGGCACTATAGTCACTCCTGGTCAACTGTCATGGCAGACCAGCAGTTTGATGAGTATTTTGTAGAGCTGGTTTGTTCATATAAACATACACTTTATTGCCAAAAGTATGTGGACACCTGATCATCACACCCATATATGCTGGTTGAACATCCCATTCCATACTTAGTCCCCCTTTGCTGTTGTAATAAGTTCCACTCTTCTGGGAAGGCTTTCCACTAGATTTTGGAGCGTGGATGTGGGGAATTGTGATCATTCAGCTATAAGAGCATTAGTGAGATCAGGTACCGATGTTAGGTGAGGAGGTCTGGGGTGCAGTCGGTGTTCCAGTTCATCCCAAAGGTGTTCAGTGGGGTTGAGGTCAGGGCTCTCAAGTGCTTCCACTCCAACCATCTCAAGCCATATCTTAATTTTTTTTTGTGCACAGGGGCATTGTCATGCTTTAACAGGTTTGGGCCTGACATTCTAGACAATTGTGTGGTTCCAACTTTGTGGCAACAATTTGAGGAAGATCCACATATGGGTGTGATGGTTAGGTGTCCACAAACATATAGTGTATATGTGATATGACATATACTCTGCACAGAAATTCAAAACGCCTGCGTGTTCTGTGGGTTCTAAAAAAAAAAAAGTCAAGAGAAAATGGAAACAGCTTCGGGACTGATTTTTTGGAGCCAAGTAAAGGTGGAAGGATGTTCATAGTTCGTAAGGATGCTGTGAGTGGCTACAGGATTCCTGCTATTCTGGAAATGCTTAGCTGGCTCCTTGATTTCTTAAAGCACCGTGCTACCGACTCAGCGTTATGATTTAGTAATGTTAGAGGAAACGTTTAAAAAAATACTCTTTATCGCCCTCTTGAGTACTGAGCTTTATAACTGCTACAATAATGCAAGAACGCATGATGAGAATGTGCAATTGAAAAGATTTTGGACTGGCGTTGTCATATGCATTCACATATGTCTGCATGGTATGTTAAGAAATTCTTGACAGAATTTGAAACCAGCTTGGTTTATTTATTTATTTATTTATTTATTTAGTTAGTTAGTTAGTTTGCAGCATAAAAAAAAAAAAGGAGAAAGTGTCAGTTAGATGCTAGAAGATGGTATTGTAAAAATTTGTAGATTTCAGCTTAGTTGCTTATTATGTCTTCTCTTCAGGAAAATCGCCCCCTAAGTGTATGCAACCATTTCGTAATTGAAATAAAACTATCTGGGGATATGCACGAGGTATTTTCCATCTTCTAAAATAATTTGAAAATGCATAATAGCAATGTAAAAAGGAGATGGTGTTTTGATGTGTAATTTTGCATGTGTAATTAGAGGAAATAATCACTTCCCTTGTATGCAGCAAGTTAGACAGGACCGAACAGTGTGATATTGATTGTGCCGGTTACTTATTAGCTGGCTGAATTAATGCGGTGGTGCCTTGCTGACTTTTGATCTTTTTGTTTTATCTTTTTTAATTGCATGTCAAGAGACAGTTGACAGTTATAGACAAAACAAAATTGAAATCCTTTATTCCCCAAGCTCCCATAAATTGTTTACAAGGTTAGAGCTGTATCTAGTTGCAAGTCTTTGGCAGGGTAGGTAGGCGTTGTGTCGTACTGAAGGTATGCGAGAAAACAGAACATAAAAGAGAAGATATAAAAAATATATAGGTTTGATGCTGAAGATCAGTGCTTACCTTTGTGATTGTGATTTACTTGAAAGTGTGTTTATGCTATTGTTTTAAAATAATTTCTTAAGCACATTAAATTCACTTTACTAAACTTTCAACAGACTGAGCAGACAGAAATGATAATGGTTATTAAATTTCAATGATGTTGTTGGGATTTTTTTTGGTTGTTTTTTTTGGACAAAACCTTTCTGTTGAAGATGTTCACTTATACCCTTTTTAGACATGATTACATTTTTGACTTGCTGCCATTTGCATTATTATTTATTTGTTTGCACAATTTATCTAAAAGACATTTCTTTTCGCCTGACTCATTATAGATCACTTTCACACATGATGAGTTCACTTGAAGCAGACAAACTACTTACACAGACCACTTTCTGGTGAGAGTTTTCCTACACCCCACATATTGTAGGTAAAAAAAAAACAAAAACAAAAACAATCAAAAAACAACAAAAACCTTTCCCAAAAGATCAGCTGCACCACAGTTTCACTGCAAATGGACTTTGGTTAGGGAAAATAAACTGGTTGTTGACGTTTTCTTGCCTTTGCATGCTCTTCACCTTTCCATGCCTCAAGTATAGAACTTTTTTTATTGACTTTTACTGACTCTGGGGAAGAAGATTCTTTTGTAATATGCTGTACTCTTAAAATTGCCCAGCTTGCTCCTGAGATTTACTGGTTTTGTTTCCCTAGTGTCTGGGGGTTGAGTTGTTGAATTTAATTGGACAGGATTGCTCACTTCTTCAACAAATCATATGGAAGTATTTTGTGGACAATTTTCAAAAGCAATTGCAAACTGTATTTGCAATTGCGTCATTTACAAATACAAACATTCCCCATAATATACTCCCACCCCCAACAGTGACTGGCAGGTTTCTGTGCAAGGCATCGGATATGGGAATGCAAAGGGATTTGATCTCCCGTTCAAATTTTATCAGGCTCTGTAAGTTACCCCGAGAAAGTGAAATAGCAAACAGGGTAATTGCTATTGCTATTTTGATATGACAGGATCATAACTTGTAAGACATGGGAAGGGCAATTGCAAATGGACTTTGCGTTTCCATTTGAAATTTGGCAGACACTGTACGCTCGTGTAAACAAAAACACAAACAATAATACACGATTTGCATTTTCATTTGCATTATGTCACAATTTATGCGTCCACAATTAGGAAACGCAATTTGAAATACAGTTTGCAATTGCTTTTGAAAAATGTCTGCAAAATACTTCCATAAGACCGTTCTGGTAACACAATTTTGTAATACCAGGCTGCATTTGCACTGTGTACCATTGTGTATGCTGCATTTTAGAGAAGAATTTGGAGCACTACAAAAGCAAACTGATAGCTAATATTTATGTATCTCAACAAATACCTTGGACTAGCATCTAACTGCAGTACATATTATGTCAACATTTGCCACAGAAAAAGCTTTGAATGTTGATTGTACTTATTGACTGGGTTGCTTACATTCTTCTTCAACTGGGCAAACATCATATAAGCATTTTCCTCTACCAAAAGACAACATCTTATCCAATCACCTCTGTCAATGTTAGCTCTGCTATAGTGATCGAAAGTTTATTGACCTGGGTCTTTTGTTTATTGGCAGTATATATCCCCCACATTGACAGTCATGGTTATGTTTTGCTATTTAGGACAGTCATTTCTACTAGTCTTTCCTCAAGGCCAGAGCATTGCCATCGCTAAAATAAGATCACTTTAAATGAGGTCTTGTCAGCTTTATCTGTCAACCCACTGCTTTCTAATTTACATGAAACACACTTAACCCTTTCTCTACTAAGGACTACTCTAATAAGGACTACTCTGCTCCATCAAACAGCAACATAATTGAACAATAATGTAGCACTAAGGTGTTATGGAAGAACAGAAAATCTATTATGCATGTAATAATGATAGCATTATAGCATATTGGGACTTGCTGCAGTGGTCCTCAAAGTGGTCCTCATGAGTCTCTTAAGGGGAACTGTGTATAAGAAATGAAGAGGGATTGAAATAGATGACCTATTAAATGTGGTAATAAAACATTTATTTATATTAGCAGCCATATTAAACAACCAATTGGTTCCTAGATATGGCCTTGATCCCCTGCCTTGCACGTTTGCATCTTGCAGAACCAGCCACAGTTCTTCTTCTTGGGAACCACTGAGCTCATACTTATTAGCATGTTTAGGAATTGTGCACACACACTATATAGCTATGTAGTGAGTAATTATAAAGTATGACTCTGGATTTTGAGATCAGAAAAGCGCTCTTTCTCAGGTTCAACACACCGGGATCTCCGGCCCGCCAGCAGAGTTTGTAGTCCTCAGGGTTCTGACAATGAGTTCTGCTCCACAGCCTGACTCCTAAAGGTGTAAAAACACCTGGAAGATTCATTTACTGCAAAGTTTTTTCAAACATTGTGGGCTGTGGTTGTGTAAGTTCTTGGTCCTTGATATTCCACTGACAGTCTGTGCTGTGTCTGACTCTCTGTCTGATCTCTTGTGTAATCTTTTGTATTGCCCTAAGGCCTGACTGAACAACACTGATCTGGACAACCCAGTCTCACAGGAAAAAATGTCCACATGCAACTTGTACGGCTTCTAATAAACATGCAATATGTTGCATAGTAACGTATCAAACTTTCACTTCAAGGCTCTGTATACCACTGTATACCAGCAAAGTATTTTCACCAAGCTAATTGTATGCTATTTGAGTAAGATCAATATAAATTATTTACCTCTTTTTAACATACTGAGTATTGCCCATTTCAGGTGTAAAGTTTGTGCTTTTCACGACATGATTAGACTTACTGGGCTCAGGAAACTTGTCTTTTCTGCAAACACACTTGGGCTTCCAAATTACCTGGTAACACGGTTACATTGTTGGTATGGTAATAATATGGTAACACGGGCAATTAAAAAATGCGGTTAGTTTTCAACGTGTAAATTCTTTAGGCTTCTGAGAATACAGAAACTTTCCAAATTTTCAAAATACCCGTGTATACCATGTTACCATGTGACTTGCAAGCCTGTTTGTATTTGGAGATGTTTCTTGAGCCCTGTAAGTTTAATTACTTTATTTCTCATGAAATGCAAGCACCTTACATGAAGTGGGCATTTCTCGATATGTTAACAAATTTTTAATTATTTATTATTATTGATCTTATTCAAATAGCATAATGGTAGAGGTTAATGTGGATAAGATACATTCACTGTAAAACATTGGCAATTATTTACTGGTAGCAGGGTTGCCAATAAAGCACTGTAAAGTAAAATAAAAAAGTACAGTAAACAACTGTAAACATATTTATAGTAAAGCATTGTAATATGTATAGTATAATAATGTATAGTACAAAATAACACATAATCCAGTACTTCTAATTATGCTTTAAAAAAAACAAACCAATAAAAAAAGAACTTACAACTGAGCGGTGTTAGGTCTACTCATGCTGCGAACTCCATTTCCCAGCCTACAAACATGGCCACCATGGACTGCAATTCCCAGAACACTCACACATTGACACGTTCCCTCTCACCTTCATTTTGATCATGCACACCTGCATCCCATTCACAACACAATCACAGCACAAAAGGACTTTCATTCCACTCACTCATTGTGAAGTATAGACTACATTCCTTGCATTTGTGACAATTACCAATCCTGATTATACTGTATCTCTGCTCATGGTTCTATTACTGACCTTGTTTTGCCTAGTGTTTTCCCATATGTTTTAGAGTTCGCCTCTGATATCCTGTTTGTTAATCGCCTGTTTACTGATTCTGAGTTTTGCCTAAGCTTTGTCTGCCCCGATCGTTAATAAACACCTATACCTGCATTTGCCTTCCTGTTTCTCACATGACAAGTTGAGGGTTATGGGTTTCACACAAAGACACATCCATGACATTTTGGCAGTCCTGGGATTCGAACACACAGCCTTCTGCTCTATAATTCAAAGCCTTATCCATTGAGCCCTGCTTGCTTGCATTGATTCAACCACTTCTACCACTGAATTACAATATGTGTCACTAAAAGACTGCATTTAATCCATGCTATCAAGTTGATAGCATATATATATACACACATCACAGGGCACAGTCGCACACACTGACACACCCCAGACAATTTGGAGATGCCAGGCAGCCTACAACACATGTCTTTGGACTGGAGGAGGAAACCGGAGTACACAGAGGAAACCCCCGAAGCACGGGGAGAACATGCAAACTCCACCCACACAGGGAATTAAACCCCCAACCTCGGAGGTGCGAGGCAAACTTTTGATACGTTGCTATGTAAAATATACTTGTTATAGAATGTTGACATTGAACGTATAGAAGGTGTTACAGATAGATTGCATGCGAATGTTTTCTTCTCTGACACTAGGTTGGATCTGGATCATGATTTCACTTTGTATGCTTGTATGTTTGTAGGTCTTATTTAGTTCTGTGTCGTCTCATGTAGTTAATGTGTTGTTTTATGTAGCACCATAGTCCTAGAGGAAAGTTGTTTCATTTCACTTTGTACTGTACCAACTGTATATGGTTGAAATGACAATGAAACCACTTGTACTTGAACTTGGATGTTGTATTATTCTTTCTCTCACAATCTGGCCTTTTAAATACAGATAATAACATGTTCTTTATATACATCTGATGAAATCCAATTATATTAAGGGGCATGACCATGAAGTGGTCTTCATTTCCGGTTTGTAAGGTTCTTCTGGACATATCCTGAATGTTTGCTGGACAAATGAACCCAGGCACAGTAGTGAAGTTTCAGGCTCCAGGGACTGTCATAGACTAGAGTATTTTCTATTTCACAGATGATTTCTTCAGGGCTCTTTGGAAGATTGCCAGTCTGTTTTACTTCCCAATCTAACTGGATGTGAATGCATGGTGATGTCCAGAGAGAAACAGCAACACTCTTCATTTTGTAATGTGTTGTCAATACTATGTGTTGTCATATAGATTGTTGCATTTGTTTTGCTTTGCATTTTTGTATTGACATGATAATACTAGACCCTATAATAAGGTATCCAACATACACTGAGCAACTGTATTAGGTAAATATATAGTATAGAAAGCTTTATTGACAAAAAAAATGTGTACCTAAGGGTTTCTCTCACACAATGATAGTGATGCTACAAACAACCTAACACTATAAGCTGATCTACATTCTCAGAAGAGTTGATGTCTCAATGGAATAAGAACAGATTTCCATGTAGCCTAGGCAGCTTGTTTTCACCCAGCAGGGACTGTGGCTACATGCCGTGATTGGGAACTTTCTCCAGTTGGTGGGGGAGTTGTTGCTGAGCAATTACTGCCAAACAGAAACTAAGTCTACCTGCTCCCCAGGTAGTGCTCCCCAGCAGAGTTAAACCGAACTCTCATCACACCCCCTTTGCTTGTAACCACACTGCTACACCAGTCAAGGAACAAGAAAATTGTTCACAGTATATATATTTTTGCTGTTGTCTGTGTGTGTTTGTGTGTGTTTAAATCCTTCTCAAAAGCTCTTATTCCTCACATGTTTGACACACGCAAACACACACACACACACACACACACACACACACACCCATAAATACACCCTAAGTAAAAGAGCAATGTGAAGAATCATTGTGAATATCAGTCAGTAAGTGTTGCTGATAAAAGAACCTCACTGAGGTTCCTCATTCTGAGGAAAGTAGACTGGCTTTGAGACTAATGCCTCTTGACAATTCATCACTTCTCTACATTCGCCTTGCTGTTCAGCATATGTCAACCATCCCAGTAGGGCTCTGAGCATTTATGTACTGTATATGTACTAATACACCGAGTTTTTTTGCAAGCTTACACATTATATTAAATGGCAATACACACTCACTTTAATAGCAATGCAAACTGAGCAGTTGGAGAATGGGGAAAAAAGACCAAGCAACATTTTTTCCATTTTCAAATGGTGCACCAACTGTAGCCTCAGATTCCTGTTTCTGGATGACAGGCGTGACACCCGATGTGGTCTTCTGCTGTTGTAGTCCATCCACCTCAAGGTTCAACATGCTGTGCATTCTGTTACATAAACCTTACTTTTAGTCCCTGAATAAGCTCTTTAAATAACCATTTAGACTTCATGGCTAGTTACCAAAAGGTGGATTTATTCCATCCTTTAGTAAAAGCTAATAAAAAATGTAATCACTTAATACATTATTATTAGGGTTGTACTGTATTTTCAGCATTTTGAACAATCTTCATATAAAATTATATGTATCCAAAGCCCTTAAACACCCAGAAACCTTCAGCAAGTCCAGAATTACATGCCATTCCTATTTATCACTATGGTTACTGAATAATTCATAGTATTTGTGGAATAATATGCTTTAAAATGAGTAACCGAATAATAAGATGAGACTTAAGTTGGTTTATGTTTTACAGTGGTATTACATTTCTCATCTTTGTTAGTCAGGGGGAAACAGACTGGGTTAAAACTAATGCCTCCATTTGCCCCTTTGTATCCTTTTGTTGTTATTTTGTTACTACTGTCAATAAAATCTCTCGTTTATACATTTTTTTTGCTGGGGTAATTTTAATTGTCTACACTTTTATTTCTTTTACTGAGTTGTTTAAGCTAATTTGTTCTTACAAAGGTCTGCACTGAATTTAGTAATACAAGTGTGAAGGCAACACAGTTCCCTACACCTGACTTGCTCAGAAGGGACTGAAATTAGACCTGGACAATCAATATGGCTGAATAAGGCATGCAAAATCAACTGGGTTTGGCTAAACAAGTTACATTAACCACATGGGGAAAAGGCACAGAGTGTTTCAAGCTGCAGAAAGCCATTGAGAAGTTTGTAAGATGTGTTCTTATGAAAGTCCCAAAGCACAGAGGCAACAGGACAGGCAAGGTGAAAGAAAAGCTCTCAACCCTGAAAGCCCTATGGGGGTTAGGAGATATAAAAATTTGATAACTGTAGAGATCATAATATGTTACCTTTGTGTCTGGCTGAGAAAAAAGAGCCTTTAGTTGTTATTCCTCAGAATGTTTCAATGGGGTTTGGAATATAAAAAAAAAGGACTTATATGTTGATTGTAGGAGATTACATATTGCACCTCACACACAGTGCCCTCCGCTAATATATGCACCCTTGGTAAATATGAGCAAAGAAGGCTGTGAAAAATTGTCCATCCATCCATCCATCTTCTATATTACTTATCCATCAGGGTTGCGGGGAACCTGGAGCCTATCCCATGGAGCATCGGGCAAAAGGCGGGGTACACCCTGGACGGGGTGCCAATCCATCGCAGGGCATAATCACATAAACATTCACACACTACGGACACTCTGGACACGCCAGTCAGCATACCATGCATGTCTTTGGACTGGAGTAGGAAATCGGAGTACCGGGGGAAACCCTCGCAGCACGTGGAATCAAACCACCAACCCTGGAGGTGTATGGTGAACATGCTAACCATGTGAAAATTGTCTTTATTGTTTAATCTTTTGATCGTTTTTTCAAAAAATTCACAAAAATATGCTGCTCTCATGGATCTCAAATAATTATAAACAAAACACAGGTTCATCTGACCCCAAGATGCATCTAAGTTCTGCAGTTCTCCAGCTGTGATCCTTGGAGACTTTTTGGCCACTCGAACCATCCTCTTCACAGTGCATCGAGACAATATAGACACACGTCCAATTCCAGGTTGATTCATTTCATAAACATTTCCAGTTGTCTGGAGCTTCTTTAATTACTGCCCTGGTGGTGGAAATGGGCATTTTCAATGCTATTGCTATATTTTTATAGCCACTTTCCATGTTGTTGAAGCTCATCAACCTTTTGCCGCACATCACAGCTATATTGCTTGGTCTGACCCATTGTTATGAATGACTTAGGGAATTTTCATGTCATGATTGAGCAATTTCCTTTTCCTATTTTTTTTTTTTTTTTTTTTAAATATATTGGGAATATTGGGAATATACTTAAAATACATTTTGCTCATATGAATCCATAGGGGTGCCAATAATTGCTACACACCTATATTTAACAAAGTTTTTTTTTGTTGTTGTTGGATAAACCTGTGTTGTGTTTGTAATTCTTTGATATTCAAAGTATTTTTGTGAATTCTTTAAACAAAAGAACAAAAATGAAACAATAAAGACAAATTTTCAAGCCTTCTTTGCTCATATTTATGAAGGGTGCCAATATTAGTGGAGGGCACTGTATAAATAGGTTTATCTCTGGGGAAAACCGTAAACCGTAGTAGCAGTGGCTCATAGTACAATAAGATCTAAACCAGGTAGTGATACTGACTTAGCTGAGAGTAGCTGAGCGTTGGAAATGATTTCATAATTTACAGTATTAGAAACAGCACGGAGACCAAGAGGGAGAATGTTTAGCGTCAGCAACCATTTGATAACACTTTATTTGGATAGTCTGCTTTGGAGACTCTGTACTCCGCAAATTGCATATTAATGTGGTTATGAACCAGTTTATCAACAAACTATCACTGTCAACTGTTTATGGTTGTTGACATTGAGAAAATAATCTATAGAATTTTTTGAATAAATATATGTGCCAATGAAACATGGATAAACATTTGTTTAGGCTGGTTCATGACAATATATCAATGGTATGGTGACTGTTTGCTGAGCATTCAATACTAATAAAAGACCCTTATGGAAAAATCTATACATACAATACAATATATGTGATTTTTCCATAAGGGTCTTGTGTGTGATTTTTCCATAAGGATCTTTCTACAAAGAAAAAGGAAGAAGAAAAAAACTTACAATAAACTGGTTGCATAAGTGTGCAGACCACTTAACTAATGCTTTGTTAAAGCACCATTTGCTTGTAATACAGCACACGATCTTCTCAGTCTTTTTTGGGCAGGAGTCCACCAACTTAGCAGGTATTGATTTGGCAATTTTATTCCACTCTTTCCTTCAAAAAATGCCCCAAATAAATCAAATTGCTAGGGGCTCTCCTTTTACACAGCCCTCTTCAAGTTATTCCACAGGTTTTCAATAGGAATTAGTTTGGGGCTCTGACTGCGCCATTCCAAAATGTTGATCTTCATCTTCTTGTGAAGCCATTCTATTATTGACCTGGATATTATGGTGCTGGAAGGTGACATTTTTCTTCATCTTCAGCTGTCTAACAGAGGCCTACAGGTTTTCTGCCAAAATAGATTGGAATTTGGAGCTATCCTCTATTCCCTCTTGACTTGAGTGCCAGTTCCAGCTGAAGAGAAGCCATCCCATAGCATGATGCTACCACCACCATGCTTCACAGTGGGTATGTTGTTCTTTGGGTGATAAGCTGTCTTGTTTTTGCACCAAACATATCTTTCAGAATTATACCGAAATTTTTTTAGCTTGGTTTAATCAGACCATAACACGTGCCTTTGCCCCATGGTGCACCATTTTCTCCACTTGTTGATGATGGCCTGTACGGTGTTCCTTGATACAGCTAATGTTTTGGAAATTCTTTCGTACCCATCTTCTGATCGATACCTTTCAACAACGAGATCCTGTACATGCTTTGTAAGCTCTTTGTGGACCATAACTTCAGCATGATGAAACCGAGAAGATCTATAACATCCTAACAAAACGATCAATCTTTATTTAGGGTTTATCAGAGTCACTTCATTGATGACAGGTGTCTGATAATTACTTTTGAATATGAGTTACATGTACCTTAAAAAATGGGTGTGTACATTTATGCAACCAGGTATTCCTAAAACATTTCTATTTGTTTAACACTTCAATGTTGTTAGTTGGTATTTCACATCAAAGGTGGAAAAGGATCTGACATTAATTATCTTGGTTTCATTTATTTTACATCACAAAAGCTTTATATATCCATTGTATAACTGTCTTGTTACAGGATTTTGGAGCGATATTAGAAAATGGTCAGTGATTCTCCCATTAGATAGGGTCAAGACCACGTTTCTAAAGAATAGGGTTAACGGAAGCAGTTGTGAGAGAAGAGGGAACATTATCAGAGACAAGTGATGTGTTAATGAGATGACAGATGGGTGTGGTGATGACTGAGAGACAATTACTGTGGTGGGGACAAGGGGCAGGACTGGGCAGGCAGGACGATGCATTTGATTTCGAAATGAGATCAGAGATAACTCTTGGCTCAGAAAGAGAGAAAGCTGTCAAGAGTTTGTCAGGGGATTTATGGAGAGTATCACTGTAATTGAGTGAGGGGGAGGCAGTTGGGAAGTGCTGATATAGTTTGCAGATTTTATCTTCAAAGAAGCGAAGAACTCCTTCAGCCACACTTGGCTGCAGTTTCTAGTTCCGCTGATTATTGTAATACTCATTACAATAATCAGTGGAACTAGAAATTGCAGCCAAGTATGGCTGAAGGACGTTTGGGTCTGTGATCAGTTCCATTTATTATAGAGGAAATGCATGGGCAGCATTCATGGCAGCTCTATCGGGAGCATGTGGGCTGAATAGGCTTGAGAGTGAACAGTAACTCCACTTTCCTTAAATACCTCAGGTGAGAATTTGATGGAATGAAATCCAGGTGGCACATGACTCATGACGGCCAAAGTTTAGATAAAGTGACAGGATCAATACCCTAATTAGAAGGAATTGAAGCTAGCTAGCTAGGTAACATTACCTAGCGAATGGCTTGCTATTAATAATCTAGCTGCAGATTCGTTTTAAATTCCAGGTCATCACAGATTATAAATAAACAACAGAACATAATTTTAGCTTTTGACTTTTTATTTAAGCAAAACATACACGATTATTATAACTTTCTGAAGCATCTTCTCTGTGCATGTGCTACAGCATCTAATTATTCTGGGATTCTGGGAGTTGGATTTCCCTGAGATCTTAGAGTTCATGACCTGTGTGCGCAGAGAACGGTCTATAAGCAGCTTACTGTCAATTTCACAACACCTGCAGTCAAAGAAGCTAGTTAACTACTCCAAAGTAACAGGCAACAACAAATTAGCGAGGGGCAGTAAATCCTTCACGGTTGAAAAGGTGCATGGGAGGTAGGGAGAAAGCTCAGGCGTGTCGGGTGTTAATGTGTATTTTGTGTGTAGATGGGAGTTCCATGGGTTAAAATGTCTAGAAGATAGAACAAACAGAATGAGGTGATCAGGTCAGAATCCAAATCAAAGATTGTGAAGAACTCAGAGTTCCACAGAAACAAAGCAACAGAAACCAAGACACCAGCAGGAAGCAGCAACACAGATTTTCGTGCACAGCATACTCTCAACTCAAGCAATCCTGAGCTTTCATTAGATTTCTATGTAAATGTAGATGGAATCCAGTCGATCAAGACCCTGGAAATAGGCCATGCAGGATTTATCTCCAGTAGTGGTTAAAACTACTCCAGATTTGCTGTAACTTTTGATGGAGAGCTTTTTGTCAATAATCATTCTGGCAATGTACATATTCAAACCAATCATGAAAATGGAAATCATTACTTAACAACAACAGGTGTGACTTACGTTACTTTCGTTTAGTGTCACTGCTGTGTTGGGAAAAGCCCGTCATGCAGTAGTCCTGTGGTAGTAAATCTGATAGATGGTGTAGAGGGTGTCTAACAAATCGTGCACAGTAACAGTTGTGATATTATCACTATTCGTATACATACAAAGCACATCTATATGGTAGGTTTAAGTAGCCAAAGAATGCACCTACAAGGCAGGTGTACCTAATAAACTGGTCACTGAGAATATATAAGAAATTCAGGTTATTACAGTGAAAAAAAATAACATCTTAGCAAATGAAAATATCTTGAATATAATCAATAGTCTAGTATTTCCTATTATAAGATTACAATGAAAAACATATAAGGTTATGAAACCTATTTTGAGACATTTGACTTATTTCAAGCTTCATATAAGCTTTCTTATTTTATTGGCAGATACGTTTCATTCTTTCTGGAAATAATTGCTTTAAATGAAATGAAGATGGCTAGAAATATCGTTTCATAACATTATATTTATTTTATTGCACGCTTATAATAGGAAATACTAGACAGATTTGACTATATTGAAGATATTTTCACTTTCTTAGATGCCATTTTTTGCAGTGTATTCATAGCAATGCAGCAATGCAGAAAGTTCAATGTATCCCACATTTTTAGATCACAGGTGGATTATGGGGAGGGTTGTTAAGGAGCTTGTCACATCCATTGGCAAAGCAAGTATAAAATAAACCGTGAACCTTGAGTCAGAAGATGATTATAGAGATCAAGTGATTTTCCTCTTTCACAGTCAGGACTTATGGATATTAATTGCTTGAAATTTTTAATTTTCATAT
>JANDJT010000141.1:8765064-8778201 GCA_024331685.1 Stegophilus panzeri | reverse complement strand
CTCACCCTAGGTTTAATCTACGAATGAATACAAGGAGGCCTAGAATGGGCTGAATAGGGGACTAGTCCAAATTAAGAGTAAATGGTGTTTTGAATGGACATATACCATTCCAGTGACAAGTGCAATGTTCATCCATCTGAACTCCAAACATTCATTATAGACAAATGTCACAGGAACTGATTCTAAAATCCATAATCTAAACCTGAATCAAACGTGTCCTATATTTTTTTTCTTATAACCACCAATCTTTGCAAGTATAAAAACACTATATTGTACATTAGTCCCTTTGTATTTATAACTCAATATATAGGGAGAACTGTTCATTAATCAATGTACAGTGAGAAGAAATATGTTTCCAGAAGACTTCTGTCAGTGTATGATGCTTTTTTTTTTTTTTTCTCACTGTACACAGTAGAAAATCCATTGTCACAGGACTTGGCCATGCGAACCAAATACTTATAATCCACTTGAACATATATATTTTTAAATTTGCACTGTGTTCTCTTCTTATATATATCCTTTTGGTAAATTTACAAAACTAAGAGTGCATTCCCAATTTCCCCCATTCCCCATTAGTCAAAGTTGGCTATGTCCTCCATTAAAATGCAATTCAAAACTCATTCTGTTTTCATGGTCCAACAAAAAAGACTTGAAGAAACACTTGAGAAGATTAAGATTTATGTTGGGCTGACACACCTTTCCAGTAATCTAGAATGTCATGCAGGTCCTCATCCTTTGCAAACTGCACTTTTTTACGCAGGGCATGGCCTGCCGCCATGTACTCCTCATCTTTGTGACGTTTGCGATGGAGCTTGAAGCGCTCCCAGATGCTGTGAGATGGTTTGCAGTAATACTCAGGGCTGGAGGAGTAGCTGAGGTTATGGTACTGGGGAGATAGCTGGGAATATGCCAAGTCTCTGGGCCGAGGCCGTGTCAGAGGCTCCAGGATGGATGCCTTGCGATTCTCTGGTCCCTCAAGCTCCTCAATTTGGGCATCAGGGTAGGAGTGTCTATGTTCACTGTATTGACGTATCTTCTCTGCCTCTGCTCTCAGTATAGCGGCAGCTGGAGTAATGGTCATGATGGTCTCACCTGTAGATGAAGTCTTCTCTATGTATTTAGACTCTGACTTGTATGCCCCCTCAGAGCGGTAGGGCCTCGGACTACGCATTGGACCACCGGTTGCCGTGCTGGGTCGCTTTGGGGAAGTGTTTGAGGAGTGATGTCTCTGTAAAGAGTGGTGGTAGCTATCCTTGTAAACAGGGGACAGAAACCCAGACTTGCTCTGAGGTTGCTCTGAAATCAGAACTAACTGGGGCTCTGCTGTTGAAACAGCTCCAGATTTGACTCCTTGGAAAGAAGTTGACTCTGACTTCAAAGCATCGATGCAATTGTTAATAATCTGGTTGACTTTGTCCACCTCTTTTGCGATTGTGGAGATCTCAGCAACAGAACCCTGACTATTGCTTGGCATAGGCATCTCACACTCTCTTCGGTCTTGATGCTCCCCTGTTCTCACATCCATGTAGTTGCCCTTAGCCATTTTTGGAGTGTCACTTATGTCTTGAATTTTATACTGATCCAGCTCACTCCCAGAAGGCAAATATGGCATGCGAGACATACTCTCCCCAGCCATTATTTGCTTTTGAGACACCCTGGATATAGTCCCTCCCTCCAGTTCACCACCATATTTGAGCTCTATTATGTTCTTCTTCATACTACCTGCCTTTTTGTGCTTTTCATCTTGGTACCTCTTCTTTCGTAAGCAGTAGTAGACCATTCCTAAAACAATTACCATACTGAAAAGGCATCCTAGTATGGTCATTATATAGTGAGTGGCTGTTGCATTATTAGCCTCTCTCACTCTTCCAGTTCTGGGGCCTGTGGATAATTTGAGACAGGTATGGTTATAACGCAAAGAATTGCGTATGGAAGCCACACAGTAGGTATATTCAGTGTGAGGTTTCAGGTTCTTTAACTCGATGTCTTCCTTCTGCCGTTTCAGATTCTGAATGTCTGTGAAGAAGCTGTTATTATACAAAACAAGGATGTACATTTTCTTATAAGGATGGGGTATCTGAACATTAATAACTGCATTTGTGTGGGAGACTTGTTTCAGCTTCATGATTGGTTTCACATCAAGGTCTGGGTAAGTGGGACTAATGCTTATTTCCTCTGGCTCACTACCAGAGGGACAGTCCTCCAGCTCACAAGGGGTAACATCTGGAGAGAAAGTCGTGGTCTCAGGAGGCACAGGGATATACGGAGTCACATAGTCCTCCGTGCACACAGTGGACAGCATATGCAGTGCATTACGCTGAGTAGGATTGTTTGGATTCTGGCTTAGGAGACTGTAACCAGAAACGCCTGCAGGAGAATCACATACCATCCGTTCATTTGTTCTGTTGGGGAAGACTGACAGCCACTTAACAAACCCCAGAAGCTCACAAGAGCAGTTGAATGGGTTTGTATAAAGCTCACAGGTGGTCAGTTTGGTGAGGCTGGTGAAAGTGTTCCCATCTAGCACCTGAATGCGATTCATAGAGAGGTCTATGTTTTCTATGTTTGGGCACTCCCAAAAGGCATTGGGTGTCACAGTCTCAATCAGGTTGGCCTGGAGGTAGAGGTACTGCAGCTTTCCCAACCCCCTGAGAATCCCTTCTGTTAGGTTACGCAGTTTATTGAAACCTAGCTGGAGTACCTGTAAGTTGAATTGAGCTGAAAAAGCCCCATCCTCTATATAGCTAATGTCATTCTTTGTTAGGTTCAGGTATGTTAGGTTGGCAAAGCGGCTGAGGGCAGAGTAATGGATACTTTTAATCTTATTTTCATTCAAGCGAAGGTCCACAATGGTGCTATTGATATGCTGAGGAATGGCCTCATAAGGTGGCTGGTTTTGGCTGCAGATGGCCAACCACACAAAGCCCTTTTCCCCTTCAATGAGCCAGCAGTCCCCGCTCACTCCACCTATGTGAGTCAGATAGATTATGGCCATAGACCAGATGAAGGCACTCATCACAACACCACCACTACAAGCCATGGATGCCTTTCTGGAAATCATGAACAATAGTAGTAACAATTAGGTAGTGATGTCACTTTAAGTTTCTACTAGGCTGGACAGAGCCTCACAGTATTCTGGCAGGATAGTCAGCTGTATCTGTTTATGCAGACAAGGTACAATTGGTGTCCAGAGTCTGGGCAAGAATATGAGTCTTCGCATCAGGTTCAGTTTCTAACCTTTATTTTTCTCTTGTGGCCACAGTATTTGCACTTATAGAGGGTTCCCTTAGAGAGAAGTGTTGGGGTTGTGGTCTATCACCACGTCTGGTTTTCTTGTGCTTATTTTCTCCTGGGAAAAAATTGGTGGCTCTCATCCACTTGTATTTTCCTTTTCCCCATTGCTTTAGTCTCATTTATAGACCCAAAGGTATAGCCTGTGAAAATGAAAAAGATACAGAATATGCTGGTTAGCATTCACATATACTTTGGTGGGAAAAAACAATTATATTTGGCCAGACATATAAAGGCAGATTAGACATCCATAAATTGTACTATTGTCAGTGACAAACTTGTAGTTGCATGTTTGTAAAATATAGCTTATTCAGGTAATGTGAGCACATTTTTATTTATTCTCTATACAGTCTTTACAGTGTTACATGAAATACACAAATGGCCCTGTCTTCCAATTATTTGGTGCACAATTTAAGAGGTGCAGTCCTAGTGGCATATTGCTATTATAGCACACCATTGGCCAATTACCACTTGACAGGTTGAGGAAAATAAAGCGTCTCTGTTTTTCACCCCATTAACTAAGAGACTGTCAGACTGTGACAAACCAATGCTTAGGTGCTGCATCAGAACAATTACACCATGCCTTGTTAAATGGCTCCCTGGAAACAGCCAATGGATTCTAAAACTAGTTGATCAATTTCTTGTTCACACAGGAAATACAGATATGAACAGCATATTTGTAACAGGTTGTTGGATCTTAGAAGAAAGGATAAGATGAGCATCAAACTAAAACAATGTAGAAAAACTGCAAGAAAAGTTTAGATAGTCACGGAAATGGGTGATATGACATAAACATCATCTCATGATGCTAGAAGACATTTCTATCACACATAATGTATCACAATATATAGGTTTGCTAACAAACTGGCAGCAAAACACTAGTTATGCATGTAACTATTTCTATAAATGCTGGATAAATGCCAGGGGTGGTGAGAATCAACCACCGTGTGTGTGCACATGTATGCCAAACCTCCCACAAAGTCAGGAAGTGAAGTGTTTTCAGTATTTGCACTAAATACTGCTGTCATACAGCCGTCTTTCCCTTGGACCTTCTTGCCAAGTTCTCACCAGGCAGTTGCTGGTTCTGAACCCATATGCTTATACATAACCAGTGTTCTATTTCACGAGCCTGTGCATCAAAGTCATCATGGATGTTCATAACACATCCTTATGGGCATGTTATTGTGTCATCAGACAAGCACACCATACTTTCTTGAGAGTGAGAATTACTCAATAATTACTACTACCTCCTATTGAGGGTGAACATCACTCAAACTCACCACAGAACACATGGTTTCTGAATCGGTCTGTAAAATCTGGTGAAGGTAGAGCATGAACTCCATGTTTCTCCTCCCAAATCATGACTTTATAAGATTCTACTGTATCTGGGCTAAGAATGAATGGGTGATAGAACATTGTAATATTAAGGTCATGAAATGTCTAAAAGTGACACTACACTTAGGGCCACCAAGATACACTGCCATAGTGTAGGTCGAATGGCATTGAAAGGAAGAAGGCACATCTTGACTATGTTCAAGTAACACTTCCTTTCCACAGTGGCCAAATCTGTCTTTAGACAGCAGAGCATCCTTACGGTGTTTGCCAAAACACACAATCAAACATGGCATTAGTGTGTCACGTGTCTGTCATAGAGCGTCAAGATACAATATATGGCCAAAATTATGTGGACAACTAATCATCACACCCATTTGTTCCCACTTCAATGGGCATTAAAATGGAGTTGGTCCCTCCTTTGCTGTTATATAAAAGCCTTAACGCTTTCTACTAGATTTTGCAGAATGCCTGTGGGGATTTGCCCATTCAGGCACAAGAGAATTAGTGAGGTCATTGATGTAAAGTATGATGTAAAGGCATGGTGTACAGTCTGCATTCCAATTCATTCCAAAGGTATTCACTAGGGTTGAGGTCAGGGCTTGGGCCACTTGGGTTCTTCCACATCAACCTTGGCAAACCAAGTCCACATACTTTTGGCCATATAGTGTAGCTACAGCTCTGATGACAATTTTAGGCTTTATGGTGTATCTTGCAACAGTGCAAGAACATTTTATGTACTTTTGCTCTACTGACTTTTTTAATAGTTTGAACAAAACACTTTGCATCTTTAATTTAAATTGGTAAGAAACTTGAAATACTTAAATTTGGATTTTTGAAGAATTAATTTTCCCAGCATTGATGTGTGTGATTTTTGATAAGGCTAAGTGCCCACTCTAATTGGAATTCAAATGACCCACCACGAGTGTCTCATATAACCTAGCTGCTATATCTAGTCTAGAAATCAGAGCGATAGAGAGAGACAGAGAGAAAGAGCACTCTTTGCTATCGTTGTGAGGTTGATTTACATTTCACACAAGTCATCTTGAAGTGAATTATACAGCATGGCATGCTTTTATAAGTTCACCGATACCTGCAGTTCTTAAATCTCTATAAGGCAGACAAGACTGGTTCAAGCCTGGGTTCCCGTTTCCCATGCACTGACAGATTTATATGTTAGACAAGCACTGCATTTACTCTACATGGATTAGGTTCTCTCTTGCTGGATTGAGAGCTGAAAAATGGAGGGATTAAAGTGCTTACGCTAAGATTTCAACAAAAAACAATATGTTTGATTCAAAGAATCACATTGAGGCACACTCAGCCGGAAAATATACATTCTACTGCAAGATCTTTTCGCTCTGGCTGGAATGAATGGAAAGGTATGTGGAAAAGCAACAGGAGATGAGCTAATACTAGAGGTGTTCAGGTGTCTATGAACATTGTTGCATCTCCTCAGTGTTAGATACTGAAAACCTGATTTGTTTTTGAAACACACTACCAGACAAGGAGGAATTGCACATGTGTACAACCCAAGGCAGAGCTTCCTAGACAGTACCTATCTTTATCTTTGTCTGTATTTCCAAACCTTGCAATCCCCTTTTAGAATCAGATTGGAATCCCCATCTCATTCATTTCCTCTTAAATTTCAATAACCTGCAAAATACCAGAGCAGTAACACAGACACAGAGCAGTCACATAAGCAGAAGCAAGAATGTGGGCTAAATATAGAATGTATTAGATTTTCTCTCTGCGATTCCATTAGCAGGAAATTTGTGAATTTTCTGTTTATATTACAGGTCTGTTTCTACATTTGCTTTCCTGAATATGAGATGCTATGCCATTATGCCTGGTGTGGAAAAGTGTATGATTGGTTAAGGGAAAGGAAAAATGTTGCTCTTTTTTATATTGTCTTTCGTCATTCTTTTATGTCTACGGAGCTCCAGGATTGTTCACAAGCCAGTAACAGCTACAAATGTGCTATCGTTATCCTTTCAGACTTGCCGTATAGTTTTCAAAGAAATCCAGCCTAGTACCTGGTCCTGGCTACTGGTTTCCTCTGATTGGTGGGAGAGAAACAATGATATTGGCAAAATGAAATTTCCAGGTTTCCCCCTCAGCCCAAAAGTTAATGCACTATACCTCAATCATTACAAGTAAGGTGGCAAGTTGTCAAGTAAATATAAATCAATTTCTTTTTGTGGTTGTTGACATATGACAAAATAATTTTTCCCTCAGCATATAGTTCTAGCATCATATTCAGGTATAAAAAGTGTACGATAAAAATGATTCCGATGAAAATTTACTCCCCATTTTCATCATGAAACTTTTTCTATTTACTTTTTTAAAGCCTGTATCTATTCTGCTATTTTGTGAAACTATTTACAGACCATTTTTAATTAGCTTTTGATGCAAGTGTATCATAGCTGATAATTTATCATTATGCACAATGATAAACTGATGGGTATGAACTTAACTAACTTTTTGGAAGTCATTTTAGACAAAAAATCTGTCATGCTTGATTCACTACGTTGGGGATAAATGGGAAATAGTGTTGATTTTTGTCTGAACTAATGAATCCAGAGCCATTATTTTCTGTTGGTTACCCCTATCCAAAATCCATCCATGTTAAAATCGATATCCTGATGTCACAGATGGATGTCTCTCGGGAGGTGGACAGAGGGAGGTCTCTAGAGGAGAAGTAGGGGACAGGTCCGTGTAGGACCTTGATCTGCACTATACAGTAGCAAAACTGATGATCGGGATGAAATATATGGTCAAGGGAATTATAGCTCCAACTGAAGTAATATACTGCAGAGATCAGGGGTCATCTCAGTTCTGACCTTGGCTTGTTTTGTTTTGTTTTTTCATTTTAGGACTTTTAAGAGTAACTGGATGGAGGTACAGAATTGAGGGAACATAAAAGAAGTAGTGAGGCAAAAGGCATACTTATGCACTATTCTATGCCATTTTGTAATATAAATAGTGTGAGTAGTGTGTGAAAATTCCAACAAGAAGGAGTGTACAAGAAGAAGAAGTACCCGGATGATGCACTTATTCAACCGCTGCTGTTTGTTTAGTTTGCCGTGACATGACACTTCTTTATATTTTAATGCACATATTGTCCATGTTCATGACCATGTTCAAGAACAAGGCAGATGCAACATGAGAAAAACACCCATTCTTAGTGAATTTCAAATGAATGTGTTTGTGTGTGTGTGTGTGTGTGGCATTGCCATGCTAAATTGCAGCTGGCCATGCTTTTTTGACATTCTGAACATTTAAAATGGTATAATTAATTTGTTCAGCTAACTTTAAATTGGCTTTACACTTCATACAGGCACATTTTCACAGCTCATGAATAAGACAGAATTAGTCATCGTTTTATGAACATTAAGTGTATGCAAACAGCACAATCTTTCAGAGCTTTGAGAGTTACCGTTACAGAGCAACATTTTGAAAAGGAAGTGAACAAGGAAGACATAACCAGATCTGCCTTTCCAACTTATTCTTGCATTATACATAAATGAGGAAACCTCAGATGTATCTATACCAAACTACTAAATTTTTGCCAAAAGCAGTTTGTCATACCTGACACCACATTTTCCTTGTGTATCCTACATTTTTTCAACCCATAAATATTCAAATCTTTTAGAGTGGACCATTAGTGTCAGGCACTGGGCAAGCTAACAAAAAAATGAACTTCATTTTCACAGTGCCTGAGGAGAAGCACAGTCAGCCATATGCTTGGCAGAGAGTGTATGGTGTATGGCTCAGGCCCATGAGTTTGTGTGGCTCTGAGATCTGAAATCCCAGTGCTCTGGGAAAGGCCCATGGCTTTCATGTCTGTCTCTCTGGAGCACTGGTCTCCAGCAAGTAGCACAAAGCTGCAACAACTAAGCACTTACTACATTGTTTTGAGCCATTCACTTTGAAACCTTTTAAACATTCATTTTAGGCATATTAGATGGTCAATATTTTGTAGCGGTATTGGAATGTGTTCTATTTTATAATGATAGTGCTGCTGGGACAGAATAAATGCATTAAAAGCATCAACAGCTCTAAATTGCACCATAGTAGGCCAACCAAGAGGCTTAAATGTCAGAGCCTCTGTTACTGAAGCCATCTGATGTCCATGCAATAGCCTAAGTGAGGATGACATTTACTCAACTCAACTCAACTCAACTCCAGAGACTTCAGTCCTCTGGGGCTAATTACCAACAAACTGCCTGACTGAACAGTAAGACATTATTATCATTTCATTTATAGCAGTATGTGTAAAATCTAAACAGCTACCTGGTTTAAAAATAAAAAGGTTCACCTTGAGATACTGCCAGGGGAACTTAAAATAAAAAGCACTGAAGTGGAAAAGGAGAGATGACTTGTGGTACCTTGCTCTAATCCATACTTGGCTCAAATGTCCATGAAATTAATATGGGAGAAAGTGCACCAAATCATCAAGGTGTCAAAAAAACACCAACTCTATTCTGTGTCTCGTTGGTCTGCGGTCTTAATGCCAGAGCCATAACCGTAACCAAACCGAAACCTCTAAACCTTAAAGAGCAGAAGTCACCATTTATAATCAATTGTAGCTTTGTCTTCAGAACTATATAATGTTGTGTTCCACTCTGTTAAATTAGCAACAGCCTGAAACTGAAGGTCAAGTGATGTTTTTTCCTCCATATAATACAAGCCAAAGGAAAAAAAAAACATCACTACTGTATATCACTTACAAACAATTAACACGTAGAATAAAATGCCAGTCCATAAGTAATAAAGTATTGCAGTAAACTGTGTTTAAGGAAAGTGCTCAGTTGTCCTAGGTTCTGTAATAAGCAACGTCAACAAATTGTGATTCCACCATCAATACACCATCACACTATAAAACAACCTAAGAATATGAAAGTGTCCAAAAGCAAAAGAGGCTAAAAACTGAACCCAAAATAAACATCAGTTCCTTGAGAGAGTTGAGAGAATCATTGGTTTAACAGTGCTGAGGGTTCCAGGTGTAGGGGGGTGATGGGGAGAGATCAGAAAATACAGAAATGTACAGTATGCTGCCTACTTATACTATGCACTATAAAGGATATGCTCTTTTTTGAAGAAAAGTACATACTTTTGAATGTGTAGCAAAAGAGTACACAAGTACTGGGACATACTAACACGTCATGTAATCGAAGAGAACATTGTTGCCTAGTTACGCACACTGTCACCGTAAACAAACTCCTCGTTGCATCAGCTTTTCTTCATTCATTATTCCTTATATAATTTATACTATATCATTTAATTTACCATTCCCTTGATTTCTTTTTCCACATTTCATTTACACCTCTCGAAATGCGTTACACTGTTTGCAGATTGAATTCGGCAAAGCAAACCGTCACAAAACTCTGTTGTGGGCAATAATTAGCAGATAAAGTGTCCACGGATCCACATTTTGAAAATCTACCAGAAATAGTAGAGCATCCGGGTAACTTTGGGATTCTCATTTCAACGTACTACAACTCGAGACACACTAATTCTAGCCTCGGACAATATTTAGGACGGAGAGTATGCAAATTGGGATGCAGCACTAGAAAGGCAAATGGCTCAAAAGGTCAAGGTGAATGCTGACTAATAAGTTGTATAGATATGGAGAATGGATAGGCTTGTCCGTGGTAACTGATTCAGGCATTCTGGTGATCATGACCTCATAATTGTAAGATATGGAATTGTCAGCTATAACCATGACAACCATGGTTGGGAGGTTGGTGTCATAAAGCCTCACCACTGCCAAGCTGCCACTGTTGGGCCCTCGAGCAAGGCCCTTAACCCTCTCAGCTCCAGGGGCGCTGTATCGTGGCTGATCCTGCACTCTGACCCCAGCTTCCTGGCATGCTGGGGTATGCGAAGAAAAGAATTTCACTGTGCTGTAATGTATATGTGACCAATAAAGACTCATTATCATTATTATCCTGACTGTAACAGTAACATTGTTGCGTTCAAACAGTGTAGGCATTGTTTAATTTCTTTACATTGAATCAGTGGTAAGTTTAATAAAAGTTTGCAAGTTTGTCAGAAGTATATTCCTTAACCACTTGAAGTCACATTTATTATCCAGTTATTCACCTTATCTCTCTGTAAAGATTTATTTACTAACTGCAGTGTAATTAATACTGTAGGAAAGATATTCAGTTATGAGAGTGAGGAATGCATGTCTGGGCTCCCAACCCACAAGACAATTGGTTCATGAATGAAACAGAAAGAAGCTGGGAAATGCATCTACAGAATCTGACAAGCTAAAAATAATGCGATGATGTGCTCGACGTTGGTCGTAGGTTGTTAAGAGTCTAATTGATGGGTTTAAAATACCCTTCTGTAGTGAGATCAGGAACTGCTATTAATATTTATGACTCTGTGAGAGCTTTGAGACTTGTCATAGGTTTAGTATATTTTTTTTTTACAAGCACTGGCTTTATCTCTTTCTGAGTTCATTTGATCTCATTTTCTGAGAACTGTTCATTCTCTCAATCTCCATGTCTGAGGTATTGGGATTGATAATGGGTTCATTTCTAATAGCAGAAAGATGTGTACAGTACATCACAGATACACAAGGACATACTGTACAGTGTTATGGATGAGCGACTTGTTGAGAACATTTTGCATTTACACTTAATGCCAGCACAGACTCTAGCAAACACGAGCATGCACATGTCGCTGGAATGCTGTCTGCTGAAGAATCGTTGTCATAACAACAAGTTCTCCATACAACAGTATGACCTCCTCGCTCCACTCTAGGTAGGTGCGATGTCACATTCTACCGTGTTCTCTGCCTACGTTCTGTGCAAGTGTGAACGGGTTCACAGTAGGAAAGGGAACACTCACAGACGTATCTGCAAATAGAGCCATCAGATGAAAACCGTGAGTGGGAATGTAGCTTAAATACTGCATTTTGGGCTAGCTGTGATACTACAGTACATGAGGTGACCCAGTAGAATGCCGAGGAAGGTGAACTGCTGTTTTAGAAGGATAGTCCTGCTGCGCTGTGGCTGGATCCCACAGGTCTTGCTAGGACAAAGCACTTTTGACAGCAGCCACTCAATTTAAGCATGTACTGAAACAAGAGCAAGCCAAACATTTCCATGCTACTGTATCTAAGCCTCTGGGGCTCTGTGCTCTGTAATGAAAACCTGTCCTCAAAACAGATTCTCTTCTAAACTGACTGGATGAAATTGATAATGTAACTGCCCCCCACCAAACAAAAAAATAGGATGAAGTAGGTTAAATAGGTGTCATCCTTTATCTCTCTCTATCTAAGTGCTTGTTTATGATTTTTTATTTTTTTTGGACACGTCTCTCTCCCACCAATTACAAAAATACACTGTACCAAATTGCCTCCCTCAGTCATCTCGTCTCATACTATAATCCCCCATCACTCGCCTTAGCGTAGACTGAAGCTGATCCATTCACTTCCATCTAGATGTCTTTTCCATCCATCAGAAACCATCTGGAATCATATGTGTGTGTGTGGCATGTGGCTGCAAGAAATGATTGTCTCTGATTCAGTCCTTCAGAGATGGAGAATCCACAGGTGTTAGAACAATTGAGTTGTAATGAAGTGAGCACTCCTGGGACAAATGGGGCAAGTTGAATCAGAAACTCCCTGGATTCACCTGGAGTGAAAGAATTAGCAGTGGGAAATGTGTTTCATTATTTTTTATTTTTTGGATGGTATTAGCACTTTGCACTAGGTTAATTATAAGATAGGCACAGGCCGAAAGTCCGCTCTCTTCACAGAGAAGTGACTCACTCGCTTATGACATCAGAAGCACTATTTTTCCGCCCTGGCTGGGTTTTTACTTTGACTTTTCAGTCAAGAGCACGGACAGCCACAGGGCATAGCACACTAATTATCTTTATCTAACTTTAGCACTCCGATAAGTGAAAAGTATTGTGCTTGCCTCAGTGTGCTTTAAACTCATTTGTTTATCAGACAAAGACTTTTATATCCTCACAGACTGCCAGCGCCTCTACGTATAAATGGAGGCTGGAGCATTCGCCTCGTTCCCTGTGGCACTTTTCAGTGTGACCTTGTGGAAGCCATATTAATTCAGTGATGTGGTCAACGATGGTGTCATGTGTTAGCCCACAAGAGGATTGGTTCAGGAATGAAACATAGCGACACTACAGAGGGGATTGATCGGATCAGTTTAAAATAGTGTGAGGACATACGGTTGAGGTTATAAGTTTACATAAGCCTTGCAGAATCTGCGGAATGTTAATAATTGAAAATAATAATAAGAGGGATCATAAACCTTGTATTGTTTTTTTATTTAGTTCTGCCCTGAATAAGCTATTTCACATAACAGATGTTTACACATAGTCCACGAGACACAATAATAACTGAATTTACACAAATGAACCAGTTCAAAAGTTTACACACACTTGATTATTAATACTGTGTGTCGTTACCTGGATGATCAACGACTGTGTTTATGTTTTGTGAGAGTTGTTCATGAGTCCCTTGTTTGTCCT
>JANDJT010000141.1:8734547-8764964 GCA_024331685.1 Stegophilus panzeri | reverse complement strand
TGCCCACTGTTCTTCAGAAAAATCCTCCAGGTCCTGCACATTCTTTACTTTTCCAGCATCTTCTGTATATTTGAGCCCTTTCCAACAGCGGCTATACGATGTTCAGATCCATCTTTTCACACTGAGGACGACTGAGGGACTCGTACACGACTATTATATAAGGTGCAAACATTCACTGATGCTCAAGAAGGTAATACGATACATTAATAGCCAGAGGGGTGTAAACTTTTGAACAGGATGATTGGTGTAAGTTGCAAGAGTGATGATGGGATTAAAATAAATCATACTTCTGTTCAGGAACAGCAGGGGAAAAAGCCTGTTGTGACTTCACGGATGTCTATTACTTTTTATGTTTTCGGGTTCTCTGTCCATCTGTACATCCGTCTGAGATACTCATTAGTGCAATATCTCAAAAATTAGTGGTTACAACTTATATGTAATCATCAGATGAACTGATTAGATTTTGGACTTGATCCAAACAGGGTCAAGGTCACAGCAAGGGCAAATGTTGTTGGTGGAGACATACCTGTTTAATTAATTAATTGATTAATTGCTGCCTTTGGGACCTTGTTTATGCTTACATACACTTTTTTATTATTATTATTATTATTCCTTGTGGGCTTGTTTATTTATTAATTTTCATCTAAAACCGTTTCCAAATATAAAGTTCAACTGAAGAATGTGTCATCATCTCTGTGCCTGTGAAACCAGAGTTATTTTTATTTTTGGTCAGTTTGGCTCTTTAAATACTTGGAAACCAGAAGATGTCCTCATTGCTATCTCATTAAGCATTATTGTTCTCCCTTGCCACAGTGTTTCCAAATGGGTTCAAAGTGTCTTACTGCAGCGGCAGAACAATTTAACGGAGCAAAAAGTTAAATGTCAGACAATTAATTATTCAGGAGATTAAGAGCACTTAGAGAGGATTATGCTCATTAAAAAGACCACAAAAAGCTTGGTGCATACACCCTGTCCTAAAACAAACATAAACCGTTCTAGACGTAACACCATGTTACATCTCATTTTAATTACAAAGCAATAATATAATAAAAGAAAATACAGAATTAGGTTAGCTACAGTGTTACCAAGACGTCTATAGGTGTATTAAAGTATCAGTCACAAAAAACAAATTCATGTATTCAGCAAATATCAACCGTCCAATATACAATCATTATCATTATTTAAGATGCGACAATAGCTAATAAAATAATATCTACAATTTTGCGAATATACTATTATACCATATAGATACACAGTATTAGAGTGAACACATAATTAACAAAGTTAAAATATACTTTATTTATTTTCCGACACCACTTATCTTTGGAAGCCTGCAAACCACCTGGCATCATAATCATCCCTTCAAGTAATTATAATAAAGCTGAGCACCAATCAGTCTGCAGTGCACCTGGTTTGTCACCAAAATGGTGTCAGTCTGTAACTCTGTGTTAATTCAATTCAGCACTTGTAAGCATGAAAAAGGCACAAAAGAAACCTGTAGACTTTAATGCAATTTTCCAGTCCATCAACCCAGCAGTCTTTTCTTAGGAGCAGTTAGGGTGGGGCGGAGTGAGGTGGGGTGGGAGGAAGTGGGTGCCTCTTCCTCTGCTGACTCAGGACATCAGGCAGCGCACACACACACACACACACACACACACACACACACACACACACACACACACCAATCCCTACCCTGAATGCGCAAACCCACGTGATCCTTCTGAAGAGCAGGTGCCAGCTCTTTCACCAGCCTGCTAGTTGCGCATTCCTGTGTCTGGATTGTTTATGAATTATGTATAATATAAACCTTAAATGTACAGAAAAGGGCACTGACTGAATCACCTGTGTAACGATTCCTACTGTAATTACGCAAACATGACACAGCAAAAAAATAATACAAGGGCATTGTGCAGCCACCATGGAACCCTCTTACAAAACTTCAGCATATGCGTGAGTGATCCTTTGATAGACTACGGACACAAAGCCTGCATGTAAGGCTCTTAGGCACAATAGGGATTAGTCTAAAATCAAAATCAGTTCAATTCCATAAACAATGTCTTCATGTGAATAATGGCAAGGCTAGAATAAGTAATAAAAGAAATGGCCTAATGTTTTCAGCATTCGTCCCAAATATTATAGGGATAAATATTATAAGGTCGAATATCATAAGGATTGTTTAATTCCTTATTATATATTGATGTGTTTCATGGCTGAAGTTACTTGCACAAAGACACTTCTGCAGTTGATTAACAATGAACACAAATAAAGAACCATTCAGAACAGCTCATCTTATCGTTTTATTCTATATAATACATGAACTTTGAAAACAAAATGCTACAGACAGAAAAAGCTGACTTTCAGTAATGAGGTTCTGAATTTTGTCTCTGAAACATATTAGAAAGTTCCATCCTGTTTTCTAGACTGTTCTCATAAGCTTCTTGCTAAGCACTCAATTAAACTAATCATTCCAACACTTATTTTTGGAGAGCTGTGCAAGATTATAATTATGTGGCCAGGACATTCGCTCTGAAATGAGTAATGTGTGTGAGAAATGCTCTTTAAGAAAATGTTACTAGTTGGTCATTCATATTATAATAGACTCATAATAGATTTTGGGCATTTGGTTCCTAGCACTGAAACATTTTCTGCAAGTGATAGAGAGCATTTAACCTCAATTTCACTGGTGTTAACACTTCATGGTTCAAGTGTTAGGTTTGAACGCTGTATTAAGTGCTGTATCGGGCTATTTCTTTTATTCCCCCCTCAAATAATCCAGTGTAATGATTATTTGCGTGCTGGATTGATTGGTGTGCATTCCCTCCGTCAGCAGCCACTGGATAAAGGAAAATGATCAGAAAAAAATAAGCTCATAATAACATAACAGCCTAAATTTGTTCATAACTTTTGTTCAGAATATTGCAGCTTTCACCCGCCCCCCAGGGACCCCCCCTCACACACACACACACACACACACACACACACACACACAATTTTTTCAGTGTTTATATTCAAACCACAACCAAAATGATACTTTGAGCTCCAAGCTATTTTTCACAGCTGTGTTTCTTCCATTGAAATAATTCACTCTACACCACGGGTCATCAATTCGAGTTGACCTGGAGCCAAATTCCCGTAGAGCAAATACTGTTTGGGCTAGAATCCCCCAGTCCCCCCCCAAACAAACTAAATATCTCAACACCTTACACACACATTCCCTCATTCATACTTATAACTCGTCGGACACTCTCAGCTCCTGTTTCCATTAAACATGGTTCAAAATCATGGTTCTGGCACCATTCAGCAGAAAACACTATTTGGACTTTTTTTGGGGGGGTTTACTGTACCTAGGGTACAGTAATTGCCATGCACACCCTGTGTAGTATACTACCTAAAACGCACACCATTTTATATTCAGCCACACAAAAAAATGGGTCAGAAAAAAGAGCCTAGTGTAATGCAGAAAAAGTACATCTCTGTCTTTACATGTTTAATCATGTAAGATTAAAAAGTAATACCCATTAAACTAGTCTTCCAAGTACAGCCACAATTGCTTGACACATTTTATTTGATTGAAAACCGAAGGTCCAGACACACCTTTCATTACCAATTTCTCTTCATTTACATCCTAAGTCCTCACTATTTTTCCAAAATTACAGTGCAAGACATATCACTGGCTTAGAGGTTTTGCCACATTTGCCTCACAGCTCTGGGGTTGGGGGTTTGATTCCCGCCTCCGTCCTGTGTACCCGGAGTTTGCATGTTCTCCCCATGCTTTGTGGGTTTCCTCCAGGTACACTGGTTTCCTCCCCCAGTCCATAGACATGCGGTGTAGGCTCACTGGCATTCCCAAATTGTCTGTAGTGTGTGAATGTGTGTGCAATTGTGCCCTGTAATGGGTTGGCACCATGTCCAGGGTATCCCCTGCCTTGAGTTGGTATAGGTATAGGCTCCAGGCTCTCCTGTGACCCTGTGTAGGATTAGTGGTATGGAGAATGGATGGATGGATGGATGGATGGATATATTACCTATACATAGTTATACATATCAGGTCTTAATGGTAGAACAGTATCTAATAATGCATCTTTTATATGCTCAGTGGTTAAGACAGTGCACTCCTGTTTGGAAGGTTGTAAGTTCAAATCCCAGCACCATCAACCTGCCACTCTTGGGCCCTTGAGCAAGGCACTTAACCCTCAACTGCTCCGTTTTATAAAATGAGATAAAATGTATGTCGCTCTGGATAAGGGTATCTGCCAAATGTAAATGTAGATGCCAGCCTACAAAAAACCTCAGCTTTTCTATCCATTGTTTATACCATATTTCCGTTTCCTGAGCAGCAAAAAGATGGGTCCAGTAGAAAGGCAGGATGTCTGAACTTGCAGATGTCAACTTCTTCTGTGTTGTGTGTGATCTGTTTCACTTAAATTCATTTCCTCCATGCCTGGAAAATACAGTATGAATAGCAAATGGTAGCTGAGAGGGAAGGAGTGAAGCAGAGGCTTGGTGAGTGGATGTTGGAAGGAGAAACGGAATCAATCATGCAGAGAATGCCGTGGCAGCGAGGACATTGGGCCTGCAAGGAAATTTCCAACCCCCCACCTCCACAGCCCACATGTGATCTATCCATGGTGATGGAAACTGCAGAGAGTAGACAGAAGCAGTGTATTGGTTGAATGTGAATATCAACATTGCAAGCGTTCTTGCCAGATGGACGGTTTGGGAAATAAGATTGTTTTTCCTTCCTTTTTCGAGATGAAATCATTTGACATGGAATATTCCTGAGGGCGCAGAGTGGGGGAAAGCAAGAAGTAAGTACTGAAGGTTATGAGCAGGGGTGGCTGGGGAAGAGGAGAACAGCACAGTGAGTGACTTTTGTTTATCATAATTTATAGCTGAGAAGACAGACCAGATAGAGACAGGTAAAGAAGAATAGCACCTGTCTGACTGAATATTATAATGCCATGCTTTTTGGCAATCAGTTGCTTAATAAAGGACATAGTATGACACAGTGCATTTCATAATTTTCCGCCATGCTCGAAACAGCATTTGCATCTTTATTGCTGCTGTTCAATTGGTGGTCCTGCTATCCCAAGTCTACGGAAATCTGTGTTTAAAGATCAAATGACACATCAGATATCTGATGCACTCTTGAGATTGAACAAAATACTCCAAGATCTAAAACAGGGATTGGCTTGTCTATTTACTGTGCAGAAAGCATTCCTGTGTTATTACTGTTGCCATTATATTTTCCTGTTCTGGAACACCTGCCAACATTGCTCTCGTTAGATTTTACTAGCGGGACCCATTTCATACCCCTACAGGCATCCTGAGGATCCATCCTCCAACAGAGAAATGAGTCAGCCAAACAACCTCTCTATCCCCATCACCTCCTTCAAAGAGTGCAGCTGTTCTACTGCCTCCATTCGTCCCCAGGAGACCACAGCCCACATTCCTCCCAAGCCAAGCTCACAACATTACATCCACAGGAACTTTGCCTGCTCACTCAAACTAATGAACCACTGCTACACCAAGCCATCACTATTTACCATACCTCATGAGAGAGTTAAACTTAGTGATCTGTGGTCTTTAGAAATGCTGCTGGGTCTCTGTTATATTTGAATGGAACAAGAATACAAGTAGTGGTCAGAAGGGAAGGCAGATATCTGCCTTGATCAGTTACCTAAGGGGCTTGGTTTAATACCCAGAGAAAAGGTCTAGCTGTACATATTTGATGGATAACGTTTTAAATGTCAGAATTTTAACCTTTGGGTCGAATCGTGACTTTTATACGTGGAGTGGTTTTTTTTTTGTTTTTTTTTCGATGAGCAGCAGAGTTTAAAATCCTCTGGGCAATGTTGATATTGACACTATGTGGAGGCTGTTCTGGGAAGCTGGTGTGATGTGGTGTTAAAGTGTGTCTCCATGTTTTGTTTTGTCTCAGTGATTCTTTTCAGGCCTTGCGAGGAAGAGAAGTCGGTAAACCACTCCTATATGAAAAAAAAGGCAGAGCCTCTTCCAGGGATAGTGAGGAACTCTCATATATCAGATGGCATCACCTGATTACACTTGGCACTGCACCCCTTCTGAAGCAATACATTAGCCCAACCACAGGCTATCAGCTTTGCTTCCACTAACCCTTCCAAGCAGATGTGGCATGCTTCCAAATCATGGCCTCAAGTAGACCCTATAAATGAATTTAGCTCTCATTTGGCTCAATGAACATAGACTAAATTCAGGCTCCTCTATGTGCCAGAAAAGTATCACTGTATGTTCACAGTTACCAATGCATAGCCAACTAACAATGCTTTCAATAATGTGTACCCTTGTTGATAGAATTCGAATCCTAACGATATTGAGTTGGACATTTCTTCATGTAAAGTCTGCACAAAGATAACTGCAGTCCCCCACCTCCTTTTTCACCATGTGATCCCACTCACACGAACAACGAAAAGAAGAGAACTCATGCATGATTGTCAAATTTGCTGGAAGAGCAAAGCCACAGTGCCACTAGATGGCACTTTCCCCACTTCACACAACTTCACCTCTCCTTCATTTCGGCTCTGACATCACAGTGTGCATCATACAGCTATTACCATTATGGCTTCCGTCTGGAAGAAAATACTCCCGAGACAGTTTAAATAAAAATCTGTACAATCAATACCCATGCAACCTAACCACAGTTATGACTGACACTATTACAGAATCAATCAGTCAGATCAGAGACTGAGGCTGACTCACTTGCCTGCTACATGAATAGTCTGATGGAGCAGGATGCATCATCACATAACTTCTAGTACCTGGGTGAATGTTCCTGACTGCTCTTCGTGTTACTGGCGGTGGCACAATCCATTATACCCATTCAACTGACCAAAACGTCCATCTTGTACTGTTTGTACTTAATTTCTACACAGTACACATACAGTATATAGGTACAATCTTTCCAGAAAACTGGTATACAATTGAATTAGTCTCAATTATACCTAGGGATGCCCTGATACCATTTTGTTTTTCAGACCAAATACATGTACTGTACATGGGGATATTTCTGGTATTTTTACTACTGATACCGATACCAGATACTGGCTAGAGAAATAACATAGGTGCACTTTGATTTTAATCTGGTCTGGCAGCTCCAGCATTCAATGATCAATTATGAGTATATTAATTTTGTTTTGAGAGGTATTAATTGTTTACTGGTTAATAGTGAATGGAATAAGGCTAGTTCGAGAGCTACCAAATCCCCCACTGAAAACTCTCGGCCAAGCTGATATACATCTCCTATTTACTAATTACTAATTACTGAAATTGCCAAACCATCCTGAAGAGGGTGCTAATACAATAGACTGGATTCACAGCCCCCAAAACCCAAAAGAGGGTCACTTTGCTCTCGTTTGCTCCCGAGCGCTCTTATTAAGACTTTTTAAATCAGTAAGACATAACTAAATCATTGTTTTGTGCTTAGAAATCTGCCAGCTGTAATTACAAAACCGTAAAAAAAATAAAATAAAATAATAATAATAACATGCCATGAGACAGTGGGTCAGTGAATACCCATCGTGTTGGTTTAAAATCTGTATCATAATGTACAAACCCTTTCCTCTGTAGCTACAGCTTGCACATTCATGACATCTTTGTAGATTATGATTTTAAATAAAGCACACAAAATGTGGTTTTGTGACATTTAAACATTTTATTCATTGATTTATATTATTGAGTTATATTATTTATGTCTCCTGGTTTAAACAGTGACCGTTAAAAGTGCACATATGTGTGTTTGTGTGTGTGTATGTTCATGCACTCAGACTACTAAGCTCGTTCTTTATAATGTTAGTGAGTTGATTTGATATGAAGTGCATTCGAGCGCTACATTAGTCGCCTTAGATGGAGTAGGTTTGCGGTGGAGAAGAGCAGGGAAAGCTCTCCTGTACAGGTGTAAGTAAAGTTTCGTTTTCTTCATTACATCAGAATCCTTTATCATCAAACGATAACGGCGGCTCGTCAACATCAAGAACATACAGGGTAAATGCTGTTAATTTCAGCATTGCTAGCCTAGTCTTGCCTGTAGACATTTTTTTCTTGCTTAGCCTGCATCACTGTTTGCTGCTGTACGTGCCTTTAATAATGAACTCCTCATGCTGAAATTTATGATGAATTTAAGACGTTTTAATTTCAGGTTCGCTGCATTATAGGGAGATGTTGCAGTTCATTCTCTTGATATTTTCACAGAGAACAGTTGGCAGCCTGCTTTGCTTTGATCATTAATCTTGAAATATGTCCAGATCGCTGTCATTTTGTCTCGCATGTTTCATTTGTGTGACAATTTAGTGTACACGGCGCATAGTATCGCCTAGTACTGAATGTCGGTATGTCAGTAATGAGTTACCGGTTTCGGTATCAATGCATCCGTAATCATAACATTAATTCGCATTTGACATCCACGACTACAAAGGAAAAAAGGACCTTCCTTTTTAGAAGTAAGCCTTTGTTTTGTTTCAGTCTTTGTCAGCGTAAACCAATATGAACATTGGTTGGTGTTGGTTTAATAGTGTAGCCATTAAAAAACAAACATACTCAGGATATCCATGGGCTCATGGCTGTCTTTGAAACTTTGGGCCCATAAGAGATACATCACGTAGGTGCCTATTTGATTCTGGTTCACATTTTGATGCAGACACTATTGCTACTCTTGCTTATCAGAAGTGAAATATAGAGGACAGTTACCATTATACAAATCCGATCATTCTAAGGAGTACGTACTAGCTGCTGCTGTTATCCCATTTAGCCCTCTGGAGTAAAGTAATCGTTTAAAGCAGAGCCAATAACGATTTTTACTTCATTGCACATTCACGGACTGGTCTTGCAGGAGCTAGTCTGAGAGAGCTTAACATAGGAAAAGAGATTATGGCAAATGTTAGTTCTATATGAAAGGATCCTGTTTATGCTGGCCCATGACAGGGACCAAGCAGGTCTGCTTTGTCAAATTTTATGGTGGCTGTCTATAAAATTAATATTCATCATATGATATGATTTTTCTTCATTATTGCCTTTCTCGCTGTTAATTCTTTGCATGCATAAATCTCTCACCAACCAGCTTAGAACAACTCAATCGTTCCCATCGTTAATCATATAGTAGAAAGCAAGCACATGCCCTTTTTTCTTTTTTTTCTTTTTTTTTTTTTTTAAATAATGGTTGGTCCTCACACAAGCTTACAAAAGAGGCCTTCATCCATCTTGTCAGGCAGGAGAAAGGGAGCAACAAAAAGTGGCTGTGGGTAAACGTTGTCACAGTGCATTCGAGACCATTAGCATGGTGATAGTTCACCAACATTATCATTAACTCTGGTCACAGAACATTGGCGTGTGTGCTCAGCCATGCCTCCAGCACTCATCATGACACATCGTACACACAATTTGAAAAATGGATGTTGCTTGGGAACTGAGAACACACAAATGCAGGGGGTTCTAAAGGCAACTCCCACCTTTGCCTATGTATGTTATTAACTCTTGAGTGTAGGTTGAATACAAGCTGAATGACATATAGAGCTGTAAAGCCACCTTCACAAAAGTATCGTGCAGATTAACAAGCTCTGGGAACGGCATTTGTTTTGTAAGTCGCATGCTTAAGCAAGTCAAATAACTAAGTTCTTTTAATTACGAGTCGAGATGGAGACCTTAAAACGGTGCTTTAAAAACACTTCTGGACTACATGTTTGTCCTATATAAAGCAAGCACCTGAGTGCTGTGTTAATTAAATGCAAGGCAGAGATTTTAAGGAGATTTAAGTATAGGATTCTAATAACGTACAGTCTATAAAGGAGAAGAATGTATCCTTTTTATAAACTCCACACCTTGGCCAGTCACATTCACATTCATGTTTTAGTATGGATGTTATAAAAAGGTGCTTCTTTTGGAATAAAATAATCATAAAAAGCTATGTTTTTAAAAATTTGACTGAGCTAACTAAATCACTAGTCTAAGCTCATTGATGAAGCTGGATCTCTCATTCCCATTCCAGTCAATGCTAGGTACAAAGGACTGCACCAAATAAAGGGTACCAATGTTTGCTTTACTGCTGGAGATGAAGGTACATCAAAAAGGCACTGACGTGCCTATGTGACCTCTGTAAATACACACCTTTTCACCCGTAATAAGAGGGCTTCAGAAATGTCTGAATTTACAAGATCATGCATGCGCATCGTCCAAATGTGAGAAAGGACAGAGGGATGAAGCTTTACAAATATGTTAAGGGGGAAAAAAATGATCTACTGTATAAACTGGTGATCTTATCTGGTCTGTGTACAGTCCATGCACAAATTGTACTGCTACACTGAACAGACGTGTCTCTGATACATTCACTCGCTTTCCGGAAAGTGGAAATTACATGTAGGCTGATAAGCCACCACAGCTCCCACCAATTGGCTTTTATTAATCCTCTTCGCTTTCACTGAAAGCAGCAGCTCACTCTCTAAATATAAGTCATTAGAAATGAACAATTACTTTAGGCTGATATGGCCTGCTGTGCCTCTTTTTCATGCCCCGTGTAGATAAGATGATTGTACAGGAGTGCTAATGGCCCTGGCGGCATGATAGACACCACTCCTCAGCTGGACATAGAAATGATAGCATTAAGGTGATGTGGCGATCTGATTTCCAGAGGTAAGAAAAGCATTAGCTCCTCAGTGGAAATATATTTACCTGTTCATGAAGAAAGTAAGGCTTACCAAACCTTGAAAAAGCTTCCCAGTGTGTGACCTTGATGGTTCATGTTTCATGGAGCTTCATATTAAAAACCTTAAGTGTGCGATAATGTTCTACAGACCCTTAGTGTGTAAAGGCTGTAGCTCAAATGTCTGACAGGAACTAGGGACAGGGAACACAGATGAAGCCTCAGGTTCTCTGAGTAACTCTGGAGGAGAAAGAGCAATAAGAGGCTGACTGCTTCACACACCATAAATTTCACCCTTCAACTCTGGCTAACTGCTTATGGGGAGGGAGTCTTCATCAAGTATATGATGCAATTGAGTACTTTAATCATAAAATCATAGTAAACTAGTGAGGGCACGACGGCTTAGTGGTTAGCACGTTTGCCTCACACCTCCAGGATTGGGGGTTAGAATCCCATCTCTGCCCTGAGTGCAGGGAGTTTGCATGTTCTCCCTGTGCCTTGGGGGGTTTTCTCTGGGTACTCTGGATTCCTCCCCAGTCCAAAGACATGCGTTGTAGGCTGATTTCCAAATTGTCTGTAGTGTGTGCAATGTTGCCCTGCGATGGGTTAGCACCCCATCCAGGGTGTCCCCCAACTTGTGACCCTGGGTTGGGCTCCAATTCTGTGTAGGATAAACAGTATGGAAAATGGATGGTTGGATAGTAAACTAGTAATAAACAGAAAACAGATTCATTATCTAGTTATCATTGCCATAATGCATCAAATTTTGTACAAATTTTCAATTAAAGAGGCATGTGTGGTAGAACGTCTGATTTGCATTGTTGCATTGTTATTCTAGGAGTATGGATCATGCAAGAAGGGGTGCACACCCATGCACTGCTCTTGAGTAATCAACTTTATGTACAGTTGTGCAGCATTTACTAATGACGGAATATTTCTTGCATTGCATAATTGTATAGTACAGTGCCTCCAGAAAATATTCACCCTCTAGTGATTATTTAGCTTTTTTGCTGTATTGCAACACAAAATGGAAGTATTTGAGAATGTACGGTGCCTTCCACTAATATTGGCACCCTTGGTAAATATGAGCAAAGAAGGCTGTGAAAAACTGTCTTTATTGTACAACCTTTTGATCTTCTGTTAAAAAAAAAAATCACAAAAATACTCTGCTCTTATGGATATCAAACAACTACAAACAAAACACAGGTTTATCCCAAAAAAATCTTTGTTAAATATAGGGGTGCAACAATTATTGGCACCCTTTTAGTCAATACTTTGTGCTACCTCCCTTTGCCAAGATAACAGTTCTGAGTCTTCTATAATTCCTGGTGAGATTGGAGAATACATGGCAAGGGATCTGAGACCGTTCCTCCATACAGAATCTTGCGGGATCCTTCACATTTCGAGGTCCACACTGGTGGACTCTCCTCTTCAGTTCACCCCACAGGTTTTCTATGGGTTTCAAGTCAGGGGGCTTGAATGACCTTGATTTTGTGGTCAGTAAACCATTTTTGTGTTGATTCTGTTGTATGTTTTGGATCATTGTCCTGCTGGAAGAGCCAACCACGGCCCATTTTAAGCTTTATGGCAGAGGCTGTGATGGTGGGCCTTCAGCCCAGATACTCAAACGCGCATCAGGCTCCTTGCGCAATTGCCGGCACAGTGCTGAAAGGACAGCGCCACTTCAGCACCCTGGTAATTTCGGACAGCAAATGCGCACATGGCTGCAAGGCGGGGCAGCAGAAACACACACAGCTGGCAGCTGATGATTGAAGCGGCGTTTCCTCACCGTCTGGGAAAGAAGAGCGGCTATAAAAGGGCGCAGCAGAGATGGCTTAGTGAGTTCAAGCTCCGTGAACAAAACGAGTGATTCGTCTCTCTCTCTGTTTTCAGACGCGGACGACAATGAAGATGATGCTGAGCCCAGAGGAGAAACTCCCTGGCTGTGCTGTGCCTCTCGCCGGCCCTCTTGACCTCCTCCAAGCCTACTAGATGTGCGTGTGTAGCTGGGTAGCTGAGCTGGAGCTGCCATGAGGCGGGCCTCATGGCAGCTCCAGCTTAGCTACTTCAATACACACGCACACACTCAACACCCCTTCACTTCCACTTTTTCCACTGTCTTTGAATAAAATCACCACATCTTTGTGCCAGCTCTGCCTCCCAAGTGTCTGTGTTCTGCCTGACCCACTACAAGGCAGTCAGGTTTTCATTTAATATCTGTTGATATTTGATAGAGTCCATTTAAATTTTTTTAATATCAATGGGAATATACTTCAAACATATTTTTCTCAGATGAATTTATAGGGGTGCCAATCATTTTTGCACATCTATATTTAACAAAGATGTTTTTGATAAACCTGTGTTTTTCTTGCAATTGTTTGATATCCATGAGTGCAGAGTACTTTTGTGATTTCTTTTAACAAAAGATCAAAAGGTTAAACAATTAAGTCAATTTCACAGCCTTCTTTACTCATATTTACCAAAGGTGCCAATATTAGTGGAGGGCACTGTATAGATGTCCTCAGAATAAAAAATAAAAAATCTAAGTATTACTTATTTAGAATTAATTGTATAGACTAGAATTAAAAAAAAAAATTGAGCACTCACACTAAATATGTTAAACAAGGTTCACCTGTGTTAATTTCAAATACCCCTGTGTCTAAGTGTATGGTTGCACAATAAATATCAAACTTCAGGAGGTCTCACAGATTACATATAATAGATATAATGGCAGATTAGTTCAGTCCTGCTGTGTCATGAGAACCAAGGAACTGTCTGTGAAATTTCTAGATTAAGTTAGGAGTAAAAAAAAAAAAAAAAACATGGAGAAGTTTATAAAAATACAATATATGAAAAAATATGACACAACCTAGAACCTACCACGATCAAACCAAAGCCTACTGCTTGGGAAAGAAGGTCAATTATCAGAGAAGTGTCCAACAGTCCAGCTACAACACTGAAAGGGTTACAGAGCTCACTGGCTGAAATAAGAGAGCCTGTGCAGACCACAACAATATCCTAACCTCTTCACAGATCTAGTCTCTATGGGAGAGTGTCCAGAAGGCAGAAACTTCTGAGAAAGACTTACATAAAGGCATGCCTCGAGTTTGCTAGAAGGCATGTGAAAATATCCCGTTGGAGCTTTTGGAAAAAGATTTTGAGCCATTTGAGTCTATAAACAAAGCATTATGTTTGGCACAGACCAAATACAGCCCAACACCCAGGTAACATCAAGCATGGTGGTGGTAGTATCATGCTCTAGGGTTACTTTTCAACAGGAGGAACTGCAAAGCATGTTGCCAGCAAGGGCAACATGGCTGGAGCCAAAATGCAAGCAAATTGTTGAGCAGAACCTGTTTCAGTCAGCCAGTCATCTGTGTCCAGGGCAAAAATCTACATCCAACAGAACACTGAGCCAAAGCGCAGGGCAAAAATTACAAAAAGAATGGTCTGAAAAAAGGAAGGTTTGTGTTCTGGAAAGATTAGACATAAATCCAAATGAAAATTTGAGACATGAGCTGAAAATTGCTGTCTGCTAGTGTTCACCATCCAATTTGAGAGAGTTGGAGAAAATGTCCTTTGAGGAATTGAATAAAATGCCAAAATCAAAATGTGCAGCGCTCATAGAGTCACAGCTGAGAAAACTCAAACCTGTAATTGCTGCAAAAGTGTAATCCACTAAGTATTGACTCTTGGGGGGGTGGGGGTGTGTGTGAATATTTATCAATTGTTGTTACAGAATTTAGGTTTTCCATTTTAAAATAATTCTGAGGACATCTAAATCATTTAGTTAATTGTAATTCTGTAGAGAGTCACTTAAAAAGGAGCAGACAAGAATCCCATTCTAATATTCCCTCATATACCAGTTTGTTGTTGCAACACAGCAAAAAGAAATGTATTCACTAGGGGGTGGATACTTTCTGGAGGCGCTGCACATATAAATAGTAAGTCACAGTGAAGCCATTTCTGCCAGTCATCCAGGAAGCTTGTATTGGTTCATCAGATTTGACACAAAATAAAGTCACGATTATAAGTTAAAGAATAAGACTGCTCATCTTTTTCACTCATGGCTCAATACTTTCATACTAAGTGGATATGGAATGAAATTTGCATTTTATTTGCAAAATCTTGATCACATTTACACCAATCAGCCGTAACATTAAAACCAAAACTAATATTGTGTAGGTCCCCCATCAAAACAGCTCTGACCCATCAAGTCATGTAATCATTCATCAGACCAGGCCACCTTCTTCCATTGCTCCATGATCCAGTTCTGCTGTTTACGTGCCCATTGTAGGTGCTTTCAGCGGTGGACAGGGGTCAGCATGGGCACTTTGACCGGTCTGGAGCTACGCAGATCCATACGCAGCAAGCTGTGATGCTCTGTGTGTCCTGAAACCTTTCTATCAGAACCAGAATTAACTTTTTCAGCAATTTGTGCTACAGTAGCTCTTCTGTGGGATCAGACCAGAAAGGCTAGCCTTTGCTCCCAATGAGCCCTGAGTGCCCATGGCCCAGTCACCAATTCACCAGCTGTCCTTCCTTGGACCACTTTTGGTAGGTATTAACCACTGCATACCGGGAACACCCAACAAGACCTGCTGTTTTGGAGATACTCTGACCCAGTCGTCTAACCATCACAATTTGGCTCTTGTCAAAGTTGCTCAGATCCTTACGCTTGCCCATTTTTCCAACACATCAACTTCGAGAAATAACTGTTCACTTGCTGTCTAATACATATATCCCACACCCTGACAAGTGCCACTGTAATGAGATAACCAATGTTATTCACTTCACCTGTCTGTGGTTTTAATGTTATGTCTGATCGGGGTATTGTATTAAAAAAGACTTCCAAAGAGTTCCATAGAAGGAAATGTTTGCTGCCTGGATCGATTGAGGATCAATAATTAGTCAGTAATAATCCTAAAAAAAGATCTGGCAAGGGTCATCAGAAGTTTATAAATGCTTTCAATAAATAATTTAAAAGGCACAGACATGTGAGAGAAAAGTGGATGTGGATTTCACTCATATTAACAAATATTGATGCTCAAGCCCAGTGTGGTTTAAAAAAATAATCAGAGTTGAGATGTAACATGAACTTCAATTCTATGTATATAAGACTAAATTCCACTAATGTCTCTGTGGGCATTTGTATTGCTGTTCTTCTGTTCTAAAGAAATTATTCTCTAAAGCCTGAAACCAGTGAGGATTAAGAGTTATGAGTCTATATCTGATTCTCTGTTCCTAGGCTTACATATAACATTAGCCTAGTAACCTAGTTACCTGATGCTCTAAGCATGCTCTGATCTCAGCATTGCTGTAATGCTGTTCTTCTACTATAACAATGTTCTTCTCACTTTATTATTTGTTGGCCAGGGATGTGAGATGGTCGCAAATGAAATAGACACACCAGGATTCCAGATGATCTGAGACCCCCACGTAAAGGCTCTATATACTGTAGATATGCAGTGCTTTGTATAAGCCAGTTAATGATCATATTCAGCTAATAGCTTATCTTTAAGAATACTAGGCATTATTATTATGATCTTATCCAGGAACTACCGTGAAATTTCGAGTAATTGCAGTGAAACTAATAAGAAGCACTATGCAGTTTCAAGAGAGAGGGATTTAAGTCTGAACCTGGCCATGGTTCCTTTCGAGTTTAATATTCTTCATCTTGTCAAATATTGTCATTTGAGCATGTTTCGTAAACACATGCCATTTCATTAGGTCCGTTTCCTTGAATACAGCATAATGAGACTCAGTTGCAGCATAGAAGATCTTTTTGGTAATTCAAATTTTGTCTTTATTGCCAATAATGAATAAATATGTACTGCACATATACAATATATACTGTATAAAGACTGTAAAAACATAGCTGATGTCATGTGCCCCATATAAACTTGCATTCTCTTATCAGTTTAATACCTGTTTTTTCTTTTTCTTTCTTTTTTTTTTTTTTGGTGAAAAGTCTATATTTTCATTTTGACACAGTGGGATCTAGTACAGGCATGTAAAATTGTTTTCGGTCTACTCCGTATTTTCAGTGTTAATCGCTGTCATGAACTGAACTCCATAAAGGTTACAGATATAAAACGAGCATGCATTATTATACACAAAGTGATCACCTGACAAAAAGAAAGTAAACTGTTAAAGATAAGAGCAGACAAAATATTCATTGTTCATGTTTTGTTTGTTTAAATTGAGTAAACAAACCATCAAATTCCACCTGAAATGAATATACTGCTATTTACATGAGCTAATCATTAACAGCTACACCGCTGACTTGGTTTAGTTTTTATGCTTTCATCACTGAAGTAATTACAAACTTTTAGATGTGATCTCCTCCAAGCTTCTTACTGTTAGAACCAAAAGCTGCATCTCATCTGTATGCAGTTGCCCCAAGTTGCATCAGCTAGTTTGAGACAGAATGCAGGCACCGAGACTTGAAGACAGATGTGGGCAAGCAGCCGGCACAGAAGAGGTCTTAAAGGCAAAAGACTGCCAGCAGGTAGGAACTTGCAAGATACCTATAACTAACCAAATCCGTCCTATTTTACCTCATTAAATATTAAAACTCTTCCCTATAGACAGGTGACATATTAAAGGAATAAAACGTGTGGCTCTGTTATACTGTATGCTAATTTGCTGGCCATTGGTGGTCCATTTGTTCCCTTAGAAGCAAGAGTCACTCCAAATCAATACAATGGCAGTGTACTCATCCTTAAAACACCCATTCAGGGAATATTGTTTGAAAGAATGGCGCTCCATATCTCCAGTACAGCTCCAGAAACGTGTACAATCTATTCAAAGGCACATTGAAGCTGTTCTTGTGGCGGACGTGCACCTTACTAAGACACTTTATGTTGGTTTTTATAAATGCATAATCAAATCACATTGTATGTACGAAAACAAATTGTGTTAATGTAGCTCAGTTCAATCGCATAGAACCGATGTATGTAGTTGAATTAAATAAATTCATTGAGCTTTTTTAGTTATTATTATTATTATTATTACTACTACTACTATTCTACGACTACTACTACTAATTATCTACTACTAACAATTCCTGTTCTTTAACTTAATGAAGTATATAGATATTAGAGGTCGAACGATTGATCGCTTTTGCTGATTAATCAGCAACGATAAAGGTACGCTGTCATTATACAGTACAGTACGAGAGCAGCCTCTAGAGGCGAAGTAAACACTATCACTGACAAATTTTGTTGTATTATTTAAAGTGTTTTTTGATTCATTTTGGATGTCTCTATTTTTTTTTCAAGACTTTTTATTGTTATTTAAAAAAAACAACTGATCATAACAATAATACCAATAATAATAATAATAATAATAATAACAGAAAGGATGTCTCTATTTTTATGTTATTTGGAGTGTTAGCTTTTGGTTCTGTTTGTATGTATATCTTTTATTTACTTTAATATTTTTTATTAGTTAATATATATTAATATTTACACATTTATTTCATTTAAAAAACGTGCAAAACATTTTCATGGTACAGACAGTACTGTTTATTTTTGTAATAAAGTTCAGCAATATTTTACTTTGAGTGTTATGTTTTCATTTTTTGTTTGTTTGTTTTCATCAATTATATCGATTAATCGATTATCGATAGGTACTGCCCAACTTAGTTATTGGTATCGGTAAAATCCACTATCTGTCGACCTTTAATAGATATTCTTAGACAATTTATTCACTTTTTGTTTCATTTACTTTACAGAAAAGCATAGAAAGTGCTCCATAGAAAGTGGACCTTAGAAAAAGAAACACCGGTGAGATTTTGGACCGACACTCTCTGATTTGATCTGATTTATTCTGACTACTAGCTTTTAGGCTACATCTCTCAAAGACTGCTCAGTGAAGAAATGGCTTAACTAAAACTGTCCATCCAGTCATTGCAGCAGTTATATAAAATTTTTTTAATCTGAACACCAAATCTACTCCCATATGCATTAATGAGCTGAACCAGTAAAAAGCTGGCCAGTTTCTCACCGTGCTACAGATAGGGGCATGGAGTTGTGCCAAACCGGACTTACCCCCGCTGCTCAGGTTAAACACTCCGTTGAGAACACGCATCTCTCACCCCTTCATCAGCAGAACTCTCTTTCTCTCTCTCTATCTGGAAAAGCACAAAGACCCAGTAGGTTAGATTTGTTTATCTTCCTCATAGATTTGAAAAGAGAAGACAAATGGTCTTTGAACATGGCTATTCATCTACACTTGACCTAGTTGGTGTTCTTTAAATTCCAAAATTAATGCAAGAAAACAAAAGGAAAGCTTTTGGTTAACTGATGAGAAAAAATACTTTCAAAGTGAAACTGTTGAATCCTTCCAGATTTAATGGTGCATGTCCTGTGACTGCAAGCCACTGTAGAAACCCACCCATAAATAGCAAGAATGCCGTTATTGTATAGAAATTAATGCATAGTTTAACCATGAATATATCTATATACAATCCCCTCTGAAAATATTGAAATGGCAAGCACAGTTCTATTTTTTTTTGCTGTACACTGAATTCACTTGGGTTTGAGATCAAAAGGTCAATATGAGAAGATAGATCAGAAGTTCAGCTTTCATTTCCTGATATTTACATCTAGATGTGTTAAACAACTTAAAACATGACAACGTTTGGGGCAGACCACCACAGTTTTAGTTCAGTAATGGAACAGATAGTCTTAAAGTAAATTAAAGTAAATAACACTTAATATTTGGTTGTATATCCCTTGCTTGCAATAACTGCATCAAGCTGGTGACCCACTGACATCACCAAACTGTTGCATTCTTCTTCTGTGTTGCTTTTCCAGGCTTGTAGCATCTTCTTTCAGTTGTTGCATTTTCATGGGGTTTCTCCTGTCAGTCTCCTCTTTATGAGATGAAATGTTGCTCAATTGGGTTAAGGTCTGGTGATTGACTGCCAGTCTAAAACCTTCCACTTTTCCCCCATGATAAAGTCCTTTGTTGTGTTAGCAGTGTGTTTTGAGTCAGTGTCTTGCTGTATGATGAAGTTCCTCCCAATTAGATCGGATGAATTTCTCTGTAAATTGGAAGACACATGGCCAACCTGTTATATGTCTGGTTGTTAGTACACCAGTGGTTTCCTTTTTTTTCAGGACATTCCAAATTGTTGTATTGGCTGTGCCCAATGTTGTGCAGTAGCTCTGATCGATTTACCCTCTTTTCTCAACTTCAAAATGGCTCGCTTTTCTCCTGTAAACAGCTCTCTGGTCTTCATGTCGGTTTATCCTTTTTAACAACAAATTCAAATTTTAACAACAAACAAAGTCTTCACAGGTGAAACCAAGAGCTCAAACCAAGAGTAGACATTCAGGGATATTAATTCTTTAAACAATCAATTTAACAAGGCACACCTGGGCAACAGGAAACACCTATCAGTCACATGCTCCAATAATTCTGATGACTTGAAAAAATGTGTGGGTTCAAACGAAAGGTTCTTAGATTTCTAAAACATTTATTAGATTCCTATTAGATTTCTACTCGGAACCCTTTCAACCTCTTCAACAAGATGTCTTTTTACTACGCTCACACACCAGTCGTCTATACTATATATTAATGCTGCCAGTCTGCATGCTGACCCTGAGCATCTTTAGCTCAGTGTGTGACAGAGGATCGATGAAGGCCGATTCGAGATGGTTGGCCCTGTGAATGTTTCCTGTCATGACGCAACCACTCTGGTGCATGAGCCATTCCCCCCCACCCCCAGACATTGATCTAATGCTAATGAATCTCATACTCCAATTAACCAGCGTAAGCTCTGGCTGTGATCGGCAAGCAAGACCAACTAATTAAGCGCTACACAATTTGCTGCACCGCCCATATTGCACATATTATCTCTTTTCACTCCTCGAAACTGAACTGTGTAGCTGAGGAGGTAAATTATGAAGTGAGTTTTAGAATCATTCTTCTACATGACTTTTTCCAAATTTCAAAATGTTCCTTTTTTTCATTACATGCAATGTAATTCATTACATCTGTCCTAAATATCTAGTAAATATCTAGTAAATCCTTAATTACATTTGTGAACTGATCATTCAATGATTCAGTCATTCATCTTCAGTAAACGCTGGTTATGATTGAGGTGAATCCGGAGGCTATCCCAAGAACACTGGGAGTGAGTCGGGGACACATCCTGGATGGGATGCACACACATTCACACATTCATTCACACTTGAGGGCAATTTAGCACAGTCAACCCACACACATACTAGCATATTTTTGGGAGATAGGAGGAAACCGGAGAACCAGGAGGAAACCCGTGTGGTCTTGGAGAGAGCAAGCGAAACATACAAACATGCCCCAAGACAAAATACAGGTGCAGCTCAAAAAAAATTGAATATTGTGGAAAACTTAATTTTTTTCTGTAATTTAATTCAAAAAGTGGAACTTTCAAATATTCTAGATTCATTACACATAAAGTAAAATATTTCAAGCCTGTTTTTGTTTTAATCTTGATGATTACGGCTTACAGCTCATGGAAATCAAAAATCCAGTATCTCAAAATATTACAATAAAGAATTTATAATACAGAAATGTGAAAACCTTCTGAAATGTATGTTCATTTATGCACTCAATACTCAGTCGGGCCTTTAATTCTTTTGCACGAATTACTGCATCATTGCGGCGTGGCATGGAGGCAGTCAGCCTGTGGCTGGTTCACTTTATGTGTAATGAATCTAGAATATATGAACGTTACACTTTTTGAATTAAATTGCAGAAAAAAATGAACTTTTCCACGATATTCAAATTTTTTGAGATGTACCTGTATGTCTCAGTGAAATACGTCTTTCAACCAGGAGCTGCGAAACATGTTTGATGTAAATAAGTACACACGGGCAGTGGTACAGTAGCTTAGTGGTTAAATCCCAGCACTATCAAGCTACCACTGCTGGGCCCTTGAACAAGGTCCTTAACCCTCAACTGCTCAGTTGTATGAAGTGAGATAAATGTAAATTGCTCTGCATGAGAGTGTCTGCCAATTGCCATAAATGTAAGAAAACAAGATGAAGTGTTTTCTCAAAGTCTCTGCTTTACTTTATATTTAAGTAATCTTCTGTGAAAATCACTCACCAGCCAAGATGCAACGAATACCCCAAAATCCTAATTAAAACCTATAAATGCTATAAGAAGAACTCTGACCTCCCAGAGAATAACATCTTGTTTGACATTCAGTAAATATATTGAATAACTCTTGGGGTCGTATTATGTGACGTAAATACCCAGATGACGACATGAAAGGCATGTTCTTTTGGAAATGTGAAAATATCAATATGCAAATGAGACTGTTGTTACACTGTGCATTCTTTCTCTCCTTGTATATGTTTATGTATTTCACACTGATTGGCATCTCAGTAATTTTATGTGAACGTCAATTATAATTGGCACCGAGATCACTTTCAGCTGGCATGGGATTCGAGTAAAAACAACAGAAATCAGAAGCTACGCTTTGCTCTACAGGGGCCTGGACATATTTAGAAAGACGCTTCTTTGTTACATTTTCCAAGTAGATATACAGAATTATGAAAATGGTTTAGCTCTGATTGTAAGCTTTTACTACATGCCAACCAAGCAGAACCCGATTCTTTACCAAAACGAAATGATGGTGATCAAATTGATCTTGGAAGCTGCAGCAGAAAATGAAACCAACAAGTGCTTTCAAAGGTCCAACTTCCAAAACAAATTTGTTTCCCATGGAAAATCTAATGCCTAGTCAGAATTTCAATAATGCAGAAGCCTTGATAATGCGGTTTAATTAGCTGGGAAAGATGTGATTTGCATTCTAGTGAAAGTGCCTACAGCAGCTGCTATGCAGCAAGAGTCTACGAAACCCCAAAGGCGGCGGAACCCAGAGGCAGGCAGAGGAGAGTTTCGGAGTCTTGGGTGCTATTCTTTTAATTACTCGTTATAATGACTCCATTTAGCTGTTCAATGACCCATTTAATGGCACTGAGCAAGCCTGGGAAGCACAGTCCTTGGCAGGTTCAAGCACGCAGCTGCCCTGGCCTATACCACCTCTAACCCCCCTCTTTTGCACCAGACCCGAGGGGTGAGAGAAGCCCTCTGACTGTGTCCTGTAAACATGTAGCTGATGCTAAATGAGCATTTGAAGTACATGCTTAGTGCTTATTTTGCTTTTCGTCACAGGGAGTAAAGCATTTTGCACATCAGAGTTTAATTAATTAAGGAAAAGCCCCTGTGGGTTGGAAATAAAAAACAATTAAGCCCTACTACGTATGTGCGATTTCTTCCCACAAGGTTAGCTCTGACAAACATGTGATGGCAGGAGAGGGGAGAGCAAGCTCATAAGGAGCCCCATATGTTTCTGAGGAACGAGTGCATTGAAAGTGCACTGACCATGAGCTCTGTCTCGTTTTTCCTCCACTTTGCCTTCGCCGAGTGACTGCCTTCACTCCGATCTAAAACATGCAGAGGGGCACACGTGGCAACAAAGCACAAAAATAGCTGCACACCATCATTCTGACACTAGTAAAAGCGCTTACTTGACAGCACACAGATATGTCTCTTTTGAATCTCTTTCATTACGGGAACTCTGTCATCAGGGAACGTGCACACTTTCCTTTAATCCTGTTCATCAATAATGAAAACGTAATGTAAATTTATGGTGCGATCCGATCTATATACAAACAACAAATCTCCCCTAAGACTGATACAGAGCTTAATAATGAATTACCGTAAAGTTAAGCTTCCTGCTTTAATTATTTTGTAGTATGACGCAGGTTATATATTCTGTATAATGCGCGCAAAAGGACACACATCTTATTAGCTCTGGATCATGAAAACTTAAAGTGTTTAGGAATTATAACCAAGACTAAGACATGTAGATTTTTCAGTCTATATCTCGAAAAATTAGAAATCAATCAAGCCAGCAGAACACCAATTAGTGGCAGTGAAATTAGTGACATTTTTCCAATGATGATTGAATGTTCACAAAGCTCCTTCGTCTCCTTCACCTTATTGCACTGCGCTACTCATTCCAAACACTGAATATCAGCAGCGTGGACGGAGAAAATCCAGTTCCTCTGCTCAGCCTTATGTACATTTCTTATCTTATCCTCTGAATAACGACAGCCTTTGCCAGATGAAGAGGACGTGGAATAGACAGTTCAAAATTAGCAAATACGAGCTTGCAGCTGCCACTCTCTCCATCAGTCTATTTGTGCGCTAGAACAACTTGACAAGATTCAACAATTGTGGGAAAACAATGTCAGTGAGGCTGTATTGACTTCTCTAATGAGCTAGACGTTTGACAAGATGGACATACAACATAGCTACTATGCTGTTTATATATTTGGATTTGTTATTATCTGTTTATATTTTTGGATTGTGCAGTGGGTAGCGTTGCTGCCTAACAGCTCAAAGATCCTCGGTTCGATCCTGAACTTGGGTTACTATCTGAGTGGACAGTTTCTGTGCATGTTCTCTCTATTTCTCTTAAAATATGTCTCTAAAATTGCACATGTGAACGTGTGTGTGTGTGTGTGTGTGTGTGTGTGCATGGTGCCCTGTGATGGGCTGGCGTCTCATCCAGAGTGTATTCTTGCTTCACGCTCAGTGACCGGAATAAAGCGGCTACTGAAAGTGAGTAAACATGCACTGTAGAAGTGGCCCAATATGGCATTAATATGCATAACACTACTATATAAGGAAGGTAGAAAGGAAGAAAACCTGGCTTTAGAGAAGACTGACAAAAAACTCAAGATATAAGAGTTATTATAGTGGCAGGTCCATTCTTGCATATATGAATATAAAGCTATAGTTACAATCAAACACATGCTCAGATCATGTTACATCCCCTTTGACGCAAATCCGCAGGGAAAAGTTCTGCCCAGCACCTGCCTCCCTATTTACAATAGCAGGAAACATTTTATATCTGACTCAGTAGTGAAACATTTCAAAAAGTGTTTAGATGACATAATCACCCTGCCTTTAGCTATGGGACAGGAAAGTGACAGTGACATAGTGTCATCGCCGGGAAAGATAATGCGTCCTCCGTGGGGATGATCTTAGCGGAAGATGGGATGAAGATTACGGCAGAAGGCAGACTTGATTTCAGTGCTGTCACTTTCCTTGTATTTTGTGTGTGTGTGTGTGTGTGTGTGTGTGTTGTTTTGTTTTGTTTTTTGAATGTTGTGAACTAGTAGTGATGGAAGCAGGAGGGGTAAAACACTGGGAAGATCTCCATAAACCTGATTTCACAACTGAATGAGTCAGTCGCTCCATTCAACTTGGAGGTACAGAAGCGAGAAGTGAGAAGTCACACTGCTAGATTCCCCCCTGGAGGGGCCAAGAAAGAGAGAGAGAGAGAGAGAGAGAGAGAGAGAGAGAGAGAGAGAGAGAGAGAGAGAGAGAGACAGAGAGAGACAGAGAGAGAGAGAGAGAGAGAGAGAAAGTTCACAGTGCTGGTCTTGCAAACAGACAAAACTGAGGGGGGGATCAAACCAACTAACTAACAATCCCCAAATAGCTCTTAGGCTAAAAAAACTATAAAATAATAGATATTCCATCAATATACAAAATAGATATAGCCATAGGTATTTTAGCCATGTCAGGTATTTTACCACAGAAAGCAGGGAATAAGTTCGATATGAAATAGTACATTATATACACATAGTGCAGTTCATTATGGATCATGCTTTGGCTTATAATCATTTGTATTAAGCCAATAGAGGCAAGTAATTGTTATTGAAATTGAGGGCTAAATCACCTGTGCATGATAGACATTTCGTCTAATAGCAGATCCACTGAGCAACGTTTCATCTGTTCACATAAGCCAATACCATTTGGCATTCGGCTCTGTACACCCTAATTGGTCTTTGGGGTTTTGATGTCACATCAGAGCAACGGTGATGTATTATAGAGACTACATCACCATATGTTCAGATTGATTCTTCAGTTGGTGTTTGCAATTTGCTGCTTTCAAAATGTGAAGTGCATTTTGTCTAATAGAGATAATGTCCAGGTTAACTCACACACTCCACAACGGATGGGGTCATGCCATTTTGCCTAAATTGTACAGCACTGGAAAATAGCACTGTTAGTCAATTTGTGCGATTTATTGAGAAGAGATCAAATAGCCTAGAAGTCACAAAAAGGACTTGCATGCTTGTATATAAAGCATGTAATACAAACCCCGCTCATCTTCCTGTAATTTAATATACGAATATGAGTCTAAAAAGAATGATAAATATGTGATCGCTACTATACACTAAACAGCCAGTCGTAAGCAGACCTACACCTACACACATTCCTTAAATACATTTGAGCCTGAAGTTCATTCATTTCCTTTATATAATTAAGCTTGAAGCCACAGTCAGGCTTCCTATGAAAATAAAAATGTCTATAATCTCATGGATTATACGTTCTTATTTCCCCAAATTTTGCACATTGCTCAGTGGTTAAACATCTCAAACATCTACCAAAAAAAAAAACAAACAAACAAAAAAGATTTATATTATTTATAATGATTTATAGCTTTCAAGCATTTAAATAGACTAAATGTTGTTCACTGTTTATCGCTGCATTTACAGTCTTCTTTAATATTTCAGAAAAATACCAGACTAGCTTCAAGACTTTTCCACGCGGCTTTCGTGCGCCCACATTATTTTGCCAAGAGCAAGTCATTAAAACAGCATTTCTATGCATGTGACGCCTGGTAACGTTCATTTCGCCTACATTTTATCTTGTATGACACTGGCAGTTTGAATACAGTATTCTATTATGTGGCGCTTCCCTTCACCTCACCATTACAATAAATGTTACAGCATCTAAAAGCGGCTCACTTAACTTTTAACCTGTAAAAGCTTACACTGTGTGCCATCTTTATGCCGAAGCAGCTACATTCTTTTGTTACTGGCACTCTAAAGGTGCTCGAGGCAGGTAGAGACCAGAGGCATGGTGTTACAGAACGCAGGAAATGCTATTATGTGACTTTCAGTGTTTTGTGGCGTACTTTGCTTGGGGGAATCATTCATTTATCAGTTGCTCTCTGGCGCTTTGTGGGTGACTTCCGCCTTTGAATGGTAATGGATTCCAAAGAAAGTGTTTAAATCCTGTGACAATGAGATTAATGTACTACCAATCTATTTCATCCTACTCCCAAGGACCGTTGTCACAACAGGGCTGTTATGAAGCTTTCTGAAGGGCTGTAATAACTTCTGGCCCTAATCAACATGGGATCCCTTGAGTGACACAGACGATAATTAGTTATTGTACCGAACATGTAGGGTGGAAATATGAACAGGCTCAGATAGGAGGGGCTGTGTGTTCACTCGGATGCTGTTGCTACTCTGACCTTCTCTCTAGGGCACTCAGAGCTACAGAATGATGCACTGTATTCGTGGCAAATAGGTAAACTAGGATTGTTTGTCTGGAGCACAGAAAAGAGAGTCTGGCTCTCTGCGGCTAATGGACAGAGGACTTCTTTTTAAAAAAAATGGAGAGGCTTAGGTCAGCACATCCATGTGGACTTTCAGCAAATCGTGGCTGAGCAAGCTATCAGACACTGACAATATCTAAGGAGTGGTGTAAGAGGCATTACTGAAGCTATAATGGTATTATGCTTTTGTAAATTGGGACAGAACAGCCATTGGCAACACCAGATAAAAAGAAAGTATTCACTAGTAAATCGATTAACCTTTGAGTTCAGACATCAAAGGACAATATTTTTAAGCGTGATGCTTCTTGCCACCCTGCCCAGCAAACCGCTCAAGTCTCAAGGCTCTATCAAAGGTTTTTCGCTATACTGTTACATTAGCTTTCTCTAACTAGAGTGAAAGGAAAAAAAAAAACAAGTGATCCAAAGATAGCAATTAATAATTAATTGCAAGCCGATTATTTTTGACTTTGTAACAACCCTTGATGTTTCATTTGCTCCTAATTAAACATGGATTCAAATAATGTTTCTGTGTTCTGTTGCTGTGCGATGTAGAAGATCAATTTCCTCTCGGTTTGCTAAAGTGAGAAGTGCAGCACTTTAGTGCCTAATCAGGAAACAGAAAACAAAAGTAAAGCTAATTATCCCTCCCATCTTCGTGGGTCCCCTCAGAGAGTTTACATTCGTTATAGCTCAATAACCGAATGCAACAGAAGCAGCTCCCTAACAAGATACATATGAGTGAATGCTGGGAACGAGGAGTTACATCATGCCACATTGCCATCTTGAAATACAGCGTTTACTTTGCTCTGGAAGTTTGTTTTGCACTGAAGACTTGCAAAATTGAGCTAATGAAAAAGGGAGGAACGAACGAGAAACATAGTGAGACTGAACCAGAATGCCAAACTACAAAAGCTGTTCTCCTTACAAGATGGTGAGCTGCCACATCCTGTCTCGGCTAACAATGCTTATGCTTTTAATATTGATCATTCATGGTCAGTTTATTCTCATCATTGTGAATGCAAGGTTTCTTGGTTTGAATGAATATGGATGTTGCAGATTGCAGAGGATCGTATGCTCCTTCTTAAAGCGAGTGAATGAAGGTGTTCGTGCTTCAGCATCACTGGACAGCAATTAGCGTTAACTCCGGCATCGACTTCCTTCCTCATCTGACTGAGGGAAAGGGGGATGTGTATCTGAAACGTGGCGGCTCTGATTGCTCGGCTTTCATAATCTTTAGCTGGGAATGGCATGAATGCCGGGTGAGCTGGGCCAGGAATAGATGGGGATAAGTGTTGTCATCATAGCCATTAGCAAAGCTGGGCTCTAATTCAGTTTAGGGATTTCAGCAGACAATCAGCCTCGGCCACTGGAGCTCTGTTGAATAACATTCTGCTGCTGAGTAAAACGCCATAAATTTAAGTTGTTGGTTAATAAAAAACGGAATGATCACCCATCAAAGATTGTTTTCATTTGAATTCATTAAATTCAGTTATAATTTTTTTATCTGACCCGTTAGATAACATTAATGACTTTTGCAGTTTTTTGGGATTCCACATTTCATATGATCAGTTTTTGAATGAAAATTAGTATGTTATGAGAACTATTTACACCAGAATGAGCACAAGAGTGACTGAATGTTCCTATTTCAATCCAGTTCTTGATTAGCAGGGACCATCTTCACAAATAAGCAGTTCCTGAGTGGCAGATTTAGGATAAAAAATGGAGTTTGTCAGGGGGGCAACTTCCTATACCCAATACCAAGGTTATGATAAGAATAAGAATAATAAGAATCATCATTATCATTGTTATTTATATAGAACTTTTCATTTCCACTTTAATATCTCAAAGTGCTTTACATACGTATAAAAGATTAAAAGGTAAAAACAAAGTATTTATGATAAAGCACACAATGTACGATCAATAATGAAGTGGTTATACCTCATCTATGAGAATTACTAAAAATCATGGCCAGTCTATTTAACAGTGAACTGAGAATAGACTAAATTAAACAAGCACGTTTTTAATCTGTTTTAAAAAATCTGTTCTAAAAAACATGTTTATTAGAACTCGAGTTCCCTCTGGACTAACAGTAGACCTGCCTCAGGTAAGCAAATTGCTCAGGATTGCCTATTGCCTACTGCTTCAGTAGATCAGCAAGATAAGCTTAACTGCTATAAGCGGGTCTTTGTTTTCGACTAAGCCACAGGGAAGAAATGCAGATTTAACATGTGATGAGCATTCTTCTCATTTATAAAATCAGAATCGCTTTCCTTTTTGGCTTTATTATTTATTATTGTAACATCACAAGGAGATTTTACAATTCATTAGTATATTAGTATAAGTTTATTGTCATTTTTTTTGGTAAGATACAGCCTCAGGTGTTCACAACACTGTTATTATCCATATAATTGATAATGAGTCTTTTATTGGTCACATATACATTATAGCACAGTGAAATTCATTTCTTCACATACCCCGGCATGTTAGGAGGTTGGGGTCAGAGAGCAGGGTCCCCTGGGTTACTGATCGGAAGGTCGGGGGGTTCAAGCCCCAGCACTCCACTGTTTGGCCCTTGAGCAAGGCCCCCAGAGCCGAGAGGGTAAAGGGCCTTGCTCAAGGGCCAAACAGTGGAGTGCTGGGTCTTGAACCCCCGACCTTCCGATCAGTAACCCAGAGCCTTAACCACCAAGCCACCACTGCCCACTGTTACTCACACATTACAAGTTCATTTAAGCAGGAACTTTAATTCTAATGAAAATCAATAAAAAACACAGTAACTAATAAAATTTGTGTGGCAGGCTATCCTGTTAATGAGCTATCCTGCTGTTATAGCACTGATGCAGTGCTTCCATTAGAGGCTTCGAGAAGGGCCGAGCTCGAGCAGTTTGCATATTGATGGCTTCAAAATGTCTTCCATGGCCATCAGACAGGCAGAGTCCCGGTGCAAACAACAGGACGCTCTTCACATCAGTAAACCAAACAAACGTGGAGTGCAAATGAAGTGCATTAATGGCGTCGTGCCTGGCGGAACAGCGAAATTCGCTGCTCAATCTGTCACAGTCATTTCGTCATGTATAAGGTCAACGTGGTGGGTCACGTGAACAGCTCATAGAGATAGTGCAAGGATCAGGTTGCTATAAATGCCCATAATCGATGATCAAGGCTGGATTTCAAACCCAACAGTGCTTCCCTCTTTATTACTATGGGACACGACAGGCAAAAAACTTCAGAGCATGGTGTTCCAGAGTGTTATACCATGTTCTTAACAAGCCCTCTGCTCACCCTTGCACACCCCCCCCCCCCACCCCCCCCCCCCCCCCCC
>JANDJT010000141.1:8719383-8734537 GCA_024331685.1 Stegophilus panzeri | reverse complement strand
ACACACACACACACACAGCACTGCCTATCAAAATGCACCAGCATGCCTCTGTCTCTGTAAGAGTGGAGTGTGAACGAGTAAAGCGGAGCTCCTCTCCATGATTCCACTCCTGACCATTTAAATATTCCCTCATTAATAAAGGTGGAAAATCAATTTCCCGGTGCTGATTCTCATCCAGTGTGCACTCATTAAGCCTTCTGCGAGTGTGCATCAGTCAAAGCACGTCAGGTCTAGGCAGCTAAATGGCTGACTGGAGCGCTGGTAATCGCACGCAGCCACACACCTGTGCTTGCAAGGAGAAGTTATTCAGTTCTGCTTCCTTTAGCAAATCTATCTTTGCATTCCTCTAGGGCCTGCTTTTCAGCAGTACATGCTTCACACAACTATTTTTATTCACAAGGCACGCTCCTAGGAGTCAGAGGACTTGTGAAAGAATATAATAATTACACCCTTTTAGTGTCATGGTCAGTTTTCGGGTTGAACGTTCCCGACATGCCCAGAACATTAGTATGATAAGTAGAGGTGCAGCTGAGTGCTCTAAATCCGACTAGAACTTATACTGGCAGTTATGGCAATTATGTGCCATGTTTAACCCAAATCAAAGTCAAGGACTGTTTTTGTTCGTCTCAGGAACTAATGAGCAATAATGTAAAGCTACTGTATCGCCCTGTACTGAACAGTGTTCCTGTTAACAAGCTGAAAATGCGTGATGAAATTCATGAATCAATAATGGAATGATTGCGTGTAGCTCGCATGCTGTCTGTTTCACTTGTTTACTTGGAGAGCACTCAATAATGGAAAGATTCCCTGGCCGCTTGTTTGCACTCGTCGCATTAGTCAACGTCTCTGTATTGATGGGTCATGCCACGGATGAATCATTACGGGAATTCAGAGGAAATAGTAAGGAATATGAAGCTCAGATAGCGCCTCAGCACTGATGAGGGCAAAGATCCGGCCTAGAAAGGTCACCAGGGACACACACAGCTGCGAACATAATGGATAAAGAGCTGACTTGTTCTTGTATTATCAAGAGAAACGCTTCATATTCATACTGGTGTTCCACTTTAGAGGTCCTGCGTAGTCACTGATTGACAATGATTGGAGTGTGCTTACAGCAACTACAATTCAAATCAGAATGGGGAATCCAAATTTATTCGTTTTGGGCATTACGAAATTGCAACGATCAAGCTCTTAAAGTAGTGTGTAATTATGCACGTGATACATAACGGTCATCATTGCTCCCAGACACCTTATTTATTCCTGACACAGCCCTATATATCAGTGCATTTTGCCTTGATAACCATTAATTGCCTGCAGAGGGCAGTCCATTAAGCTAGTTACTCTCTTTCAAATCAGTCAAATCACTTGAAATGGATTATACAACGATGAATATGATTTTTCAGCTATTCAAATAGAGGATGAGCAATTAGCAGCCGTCAATTACGTCTATGCCTTGCTGAATGCATATCAAACCATGAAGGAATGATATGAAAGTATGTCTTTTGAGGTCATGCATTTCACTAATAACCTGACATCATTAAGACAAATCAATTCAATTTTCCTAAGTGGAAAATTGGAGCCCTGTGGAGGCACATTTAAACAGTTAGATGACAGGAATAGTATGAGCGCTCTCTCTCTCTCTCTCTCTCTCTCTCTCTCTCTCGCTTTTTTGAAGAAAAAAAAAGTTTGGCGTGTAGCCACAAGGTGCAGCTACAGCCATCGGTGAGAATCTACCACTCCTGTTTCACAGATGCAAGAAAGCAGCATCGCATGTCGCCCTACATATTGCACAGTTCTTTGTTTTGGTGTTGACAAGTGCGGTTCTCTGGGGCCCTGGCCCTGGCTGTCTCCTCTCGTTCGATTGTTTGCGTGCTCGTGCACAGGGCCACCTCATTAGCCAGGCGGCCACTGTGTTGGTAGAGGCGGCGCCCAGAAAGAGTCCCCCACCGTGTCAATCAGGACTAGTGCTCCGCTGCCTTAGCCCAATGAAAAGCCAATCAATGGCCTACAAGAGATTGAAGAGCTCATCGCCCATGCAGTGGCGATCTTTCAGACCAGGGGTGGTTATAGAGTAAATGGATGTATGTGCCTGAAAAGATGCAGCCCAGATCTATTCACTAAATAAGCTTCATGTAATGCCTAGTCACTCTGCGCTGGTGTTATTCTGGTGAATCATTTCACTTGTCTAATGCACAAGAATGACCCTGCCCAAATGAACGGTCATGAACCACAGAGAGCACTTGAAATCTGAAATGAAAAATGTAATATCTCTGTAAATCTGCACACTTGTCGTGTAATGTAGTGGTGCCAATAACCTGAGCATAATGCACAGTTTTGTGAACATCAGAGGCATTTCCCTGTGATAGTATTCCACCCCAAAGCAAGCTGGACAGCTTTTTGTGAGATATAGATATATATGTATATAAAGACATATGTGTTATAGTGTACACTCCCTTGAAAACCACCCATTTGTCATAAAGACATTTCTTTATTTACATCGCATTAACCATTCTTATCTCCTTTCTGCTATTACTCACCCAAGACGAGGTGTTTCTACACATCTTCTCACACAATTTCTACACATCTTTTTTTTCTCTCTCTCTCCTTCACACTTACTCTCTCATATACATACACAAATCGACTCATTTTTAACCTTCTAGCTCACACTCTTATGGTGTGATGCAGGACAGTAGCACCAAGCCATGTGACATAAATGCTGCTGTTCCTTTACAGTGTTATGGAACACATGCTCAGTTAACCTGTCACTTCGTCTTCTGTGTACTGTATTTATATATTTTTACCTCAAAATCTTTCGAAAACACGGGCTTTTTCCAGAAGGCAGATGTACTCCATGCAAACCCTGCCAACCATGAAAGACTAACAGTTACCACAACAGACTCGAAAGCGTCTCTTCAGAGTATGAATAATAGAACAAAGTAATATGAAATGGAACTTAAAAGGTATTTTTCGTTGCACTTCAGTAGTCCATAATGCTTGCCTGGGCAACAATTGCATTATTTATAAAACCTTTGAAAGTCACAACAGAGATTGTATTTACATGTGTGTGAATTGAGCTTTTACATTTACCCTGCTCACAAAGCTGTTAGACTGCAGCACTAACGTCATACTTCCACCAAGGTAGTATGGGCAGGTGTTGATGAGAGTCACTCTTCCAGACACAGACTCACAGTCTGTATATATATATATATATATACATACATACACACACACACACACACACACACACACACACACAGAGTATATACAGTCGGGTCCATAAGTATTTGGACAGTGACACAATTTTCATAATTTTGCCTCTGTACACCATCACAATGGATTTGAAATGAAGCAATCTAGATGTGATTGAAGTGTAGACTTTCAGCTTTAATTTAAGGGGTTTAAGAAAAATTTTATACGGAGTCCCTCCATTTTCACAGGCTCAAAAGTAATTGGACAATTGACAGATAAGCAGTTTCATGGACAGCTGTGCCTTGTTTCATCGTTATTTCAGGACTAAATTAAGGAGATTAAAGGTCTAGAGATGATTCCATGAGTTGAATTTGCATTTGATAGCTGTTCATGGGAACTAATATGAGGTCCAAAGAGGTGTTGATGCAAGTGAAGGAGGCCATCGTTAGGCATAAAAAACCAAACAGACCCATCAGAGAGATAGCAGCAACTTTAAAAGTGGCCAAATCAACAATTTGGTACATTCTTAAAAAAGAAGGAATGCACTGGCGAGCTCAGAAACTCCAAAATGCCTGGAAGACCACGGAAGATAACTAAAGTGGATGATCGCAGACTTCTTCCTTGGTGAAAAGAAAAAAAACCTTCACAGCATCTAGCCAAGTCAAGAACACTCTGGAGGAGGTAGGCGTATCATTGTCAAAGTCTACAATCAAGCTACTCCTCCATGAATGTCAATACAGAGGGTTTACCTGATGCAAACCACTGGTAACACTCAAGAACAGAAAGGACAGATTAGACTTTGCTAGACAACAACAAAAAAAAAGGAAAAAAAAGCCTGACCAGGTCTTGAACAAGATTCTTTGGACAGATGAAATCAAGAATAACTTGTACAGTGCCAGCATGATGGGAAGAGAAGAGTATGGAGAAGGAATGGTATGGAATGATAGGATGTTGCTTCAGTCATTGACTGCAAAGGATTTGCATCCAAGTATTAAAAATAATCCTTATAATTATCATTATGTTATTTTGTCCAATTACTTTTGTGAAAATGGAGGGAAAATGGCTGCAATTCTTAGTCGGTTAATGCTATATTTTTGTTAAACCCCTTGAATTAAAGCTGAAAGTCTACACTTCAATCACTAATTGATTGCTTAATTTCAAATCCGTTGTGGTGGTGTTCAGAGGCAAAATTACAAAAATTGTGTCACTGTCAAAATACTTATGGACCTGACTGTATATATATGTACACATATTATTTGTGGTAAAAGAACACGTCAAACCACTATAGCACAAAGCTCCAAGTGTCAATCTTAACATTCATAATAGGCTAGCTAGCAAGTAGATCTTAATGTTACGATAAAAGCTAACTTTCAACCAAATAGGCTAAACAAAGCAGTCTGACAGAATGCATTTTCTGTTTCTTACTCACATCAACGGATGTGGTACAGCGTTACCAGTGGTGTTTTTTTAGTGTAACAAATGAAAGTTTTTTTTTTTTTAATATTCTCCTGTGTTTGTCTCACGTTTTGCTAGTTCCAACTATGTAGTAAGTCAGCGTCCGTTTAGTCAAATTGAATGGTTTTTGATTTGCAACACAGCTGTTTATAAAGGGACCATTCTAAAAACACTTAGGATGATTATAAAGTTATATATTAATGGAAATAGATTAAAGTATATTAACAGTGTGTTTGTTTTTTTTGAAGCAACTGAAAAGATGCAGAAATAAAAAAAAGAAAAAATTCATTGCAGAACCATATTTACTAGACCTGTGTAAGCTGTCACAGGGTAATGCCTGTTAGAATTTTCATGCTATGCATTTTTTTCATCCACAAATTACACCGCCTGTGCACAAAGACCTTCAGTCACAAACTACAGCAACATCTGTTAAGGCAGATGTTGGACAGCTGCTACCAAAAGTGATTGTAACTGATTGCTTTTTCTTTCTATCATCCTACAACCACCGCAAGCAAAAAGGCACACTGTCACTACCATATTTGAAATGTCTCAGGATGATGGGACGCCATTCATTTTGGGCTTCAGAGAAGCTTGAAGAGACCTTCTGGCAAAAATCAAAATTTGAACCATTGATACATCTGTTGTAAACACTCCTCATGTACAGAGGTGATGCATTGGTATGAAAAAGGAAGACTTGCCAGCTTTCTAATTTGGGAAAACATCTTTCTAATGATTTATGTTGATCAGTACCAATTTGCAGATGGATATGAGAGGGCAGACTTTTGTTTTTTCACTTGCAGGCTGTATTAATTCATTAACATATATGATTATATGATGTGTCTGGGCAAAGTAAGCAAAATAATGCCTTGCCTGGACATTGGTGTATGTAAACAGTACAACCATAAAAAATGATGAATTGTGCCAAAATGCTGAGGTTGAGAACTCCAATAGTGTTCTACAGAATACTCCATCCTGAATAATGTGAGAAATGACACATTTATGCTGGAATAGTCCTTACATTTGATAGACATTCTGCAGGAGGCTCGAGGAACAATCTGTGAGGTCCTTTTCCCTCGTAAATCCATTAAGCAGCTGAGATTCAAGACTGCAAATTAGCTTCATATGTCACAGCACCAATCGGCATTACAGACACACATTCCCATAGTGCTCAAAGATAAGGATTAAAATAAAGCAGCCGGAGAAGACGCGTAAACCAAATTATGATTGACAGGTGTTTAGCTTGTGAGAGGAATCCTGTGTTGGTTTCTGAGATGGGAGTCGAAGTTCTTGCGCCTGAAAAGAGAACATACAGGAATCTGAGGTATGGACTTATTTGTGAAGTTGGTTCAATATTTCTCAAACCTGCAGCATGAGCTGAAACTCCCATTGTTTACTGAACCTCACATTTTCAGATCAACCTCTTCATGTTGCTGTGTTGGGTAGACAGGAGACACTGTTTGAGCCATGTACTGGGTATCTTGCATTCACTTGTAAATTTATCCAACCTCACATATCACCAGGACATACCCTAAGGTAATCATTTGGCGCATATAAGAAAACCCTTCCATTGATGTATTTTAAATGCTCTAATCAATATCTAATTTAAAAGGACTAATGCAGGAGCTCGACTAATTTACTGGCCGTTCAGTTCTGTTTACCATTAAAATGCGTTGCAGTCTGTTTCCCCTCCAGAAAAGCTGTCCTAGCAGTGACATTTATCGTTAGAACTGTGTAATGTGCCTTTACACCTCATAATATCATACAATTCAAGACCTGACATGGACATCAGCCTTATCTGACCAACCGTCAGGTCTGGCTGAACAAATGTCAAGCATAGACAATCTGGCAAATCAATAGTAGCCCCAGGCCAATTATCTCAACTTCTACGATCTAGTAATGACATCTGCAGAGCTCTGTAGTCCTGTTTTCATTCTATACCTGATCCTCTTTTCCTTTCTAAACCTCAAATACTTTCATTGCACTCTAGCAAAAAAAAAAAAAAAAAAAAAAAAAAAGATTACGGGGATTAGAGGCAGGTAAACATGGAAAGATATGTTTCCTTGAACTAGATGTATGATGCATGTGAAAGGAGATTTAAAGAGTATGTTTGTGTGTATTAGGGGTTTGACCAAATAAGAATGCATTACTGGGAATGAATAACAACTTCTAAACAGATACAAAATAGAGATACAAATAAGAGGTGGACTGTTTTGGGGGTACAAGTAAGCAGTTTTGATATGAAGCTTGTGGGACAAAGAAAGAGCACATTCATTAACATAACAGTAATTATTAATCGCTAATTACCTGGTTGAGAAATACAACCCACTACATTTGTTAGAAAATATCGCAGGTAGATAGAAACAAAAATAATAATTGAGCAAGCAAGCATTTTTCTTGGTGTCTGAGGGTATGGTAGTCCATCCATCCATCCATTTTCCATACCACTTAATCCTACATAGGGTAGCAGGGGAGCCTGGAGCCTATCCCAGAGAACTCGGGGCACGAGGCAGGGGACACCCTGGACTGGGTGACAACCCATCACAGGGCACAAAATCGCACACTACGGACAATTTGGAAATGCCAATCAGCCTATAACACATGTCTTTGGACTTGGGGAGGAAACCGGAGTACCCGGAGGAAACCCCTGAAGCACGGGGATCACATGAAAGGAGGTTTGTGTCACACCCGGAGATGTGAGGCAAACGTTCTAACCACTAAACCAACGTGCCCAGGGCATAGTGGGTGGTAAAAAAAATCCTGTTTAACTTCTGATTGAAATCCAAATACAGATAGAGTTAAAATATTTGAAGCACTACACGGATACAGATATAATGGTACATCCCTAGATTTTGTGTGTGTGTGTGTGTAAGAATAATGGCCATATTCATGCATGCGTCAAATGTCTTTTGAAATCCAGGCACACATCACTTGTGTCTGCAATCCCAAAAGATCACTGTACATTTGCAGAATGTAAATATAGAACATTTGCATTAATCTAAATTATGCTGCATGAATGACAGTAATAAAGACAATGATTGTCTCCAAATGAATCCAATTAGTTGCCCTGTTGTTTCTCTGACCTCAAGTATTCCCTTGGTTTGGTTTGTCATCCACAATGAAAGTACTAAGATTTGTTGACTTGCCCTCCCAGAACTAACAGAGCAGAAAAGTGCATCTTGGGGCATTGGAATGGGGAGTGGGAAACAGAGCAGGGCTCAGTGCTGTTCGTCTGTCTGAGGCAAGGTGCAGACAGCAGGATTACTTGAGGATTAAGAAAGGTAAAAAAAAAAAATCACCTCGATAGAGGTTTACTAATGCCACACGCTTGAAGGTGGTCCAATAAATGATGGCTGATCGAGCCTCTGGGAACGAGTCACTGCAGACAGGCGCGAGTGGCCGCTACTGATTAGGTAGCGAGGGAGGTGAAGGACAGTAGCCCTTCTGTCTGTTCATCTTCTACTTGCCTGCGAATTAAAAAATGGCCCGGTGTTTCCTGGAACCTGCACTGAACAAGCTTTAAATGCAGGTCAGACAGGAGTCAGATGAATCTGGTTTAATCTGATGCTTTCTACTTCCTCTCACAATGCAAATGTGACACTCAGCTAGTGGCTAGTGAATAGGGATTACCCCAATTATAAGGAAGCTACTGTATGGAAAACCTGTATAATGGGACGGGAATGTGTCGGCACACATTAAGTATGCATTTAAATATGCTCTTTTTCTATGGCCTAGGGACTGTAAAACTGGATTATGTTTTTTGGCTTAGTGGCAAATTCAATTATTACACTTAAATGCTAATTGACCATTTTCAATTCCATCTGACCTTTTTTCCCCCCCTGCTCAGACAATTTTCCTCAGTCAATTATGAAGCAGTTCAGAACACAGCTGGTAGTAGGGCAGGAGAGGGCAAAGGGTAAGGAGAAGGTTGGCTGAGTGGGGAGAACAGTCTACTGGGTTTGATGTAGATGAAGTATGCAGGAATGCAGAGGTTGGCGGTAGTTAGCGAGCTTCTTCCTCTCCCGTCACAGATACACAGCGAGGGTGAAGAGGGGGCAGAGCACACAGCCTGTTGGGAGCTTATCTTAATTATAAAGGCAGGAAAATGTAAGATCCTATCCACATTGATTTCTACTAATCAGTGTGGACAGGTAATTCAGAGAAGAGCAGAGCAGGGGAGAGCTTACCACCTACAGCCCAGAGCTCCAGCATGAGCAACCAGCACATACACAAACACACACACACACACACACACACACACACACACACACACACATTCCATTCAACTACTCCTGCACCAATTTAATCAAAGGCACTTAGAGCAGGCAATAACAACAGGTATTATGTAACAGATAATGACCCATAAGAGCCAATGCTGAGATTACTAATAATATGAAGTGATGAGCAGGACTGCATGTAAATGCCTCTTATTTACTCTCAAATAAATCTACACAGCCAGTGGAAGAAAAAAAATCCTTGGCAACGCCCAATGCATAACCTCATCATTTCAGGGAGAAGTATTTGATTAACCAATGAGAATAATGAGGCTTTTACACAATCATTACTTCCTGCCCTAAAACAAATGATTTTGGCTCTGGGTAGCAACTACCAGGAGCCTATGACTTTATTAGATAAGACACATTAATTTACTAGTACAATAAGGCCCATCAGTAGTGGGAAAGCGGGTGGTAGATCACAGCATGTAGCATTCCAGGAAATACTTGAGACGCCCGGCTCCGTCCGTCTGCTGCTGGCTTGTTTTCAGCCTCCGCTGAGACACTCTCTTATATAATTCTACTGTCGCCCTGACTGTCTTGGTCACTTGGCGTGATACACAAAGCAGAACATCGCTGATAAAAAAAAAAAAAAGTCTTGTAGAACACAAACCCTGGGTTTTCTCAGTTGAATGAAAACAGAGACAAGTTTGGATGCTCCACAGTACAAGTTACGGCACTGCAAGCCGCACTCTGAGACAACAACATGATTTCTCCAAGAGTGGACAGTCTTTCCAGGTTATGGTCATTAAATTTTCTTCAGATTTTCTTCAGAACTGCCAGCAAATTGATTTTATAACCTCAAATAAGGGAATAAAGAATCCCTTTTCACACAATGATTCCCCCCCCCTTTTATGAGTTAAAGTATTAGCTAAGGCCGCTATTTAGATAGTCCATCTAAGATTTTGCGATCGCAGAAATGAACACAAAATCAAGGAAACTCCGCAATACTCTGCGGATGCATGCAGTTTTTCACAATTACCGCAGATTTTCCGCAGATTTGGGCCAAGATGCGTCATGTGACATCATCACAACACGCATTCAGACAAAGCGCTCTTCGATTCATGTGTGTCGAACACGAGTACAGCTAAAAGGCCTGTTTTACCAACAAACAACCATGCAAAACAATTTTGTGCAATTGCAATTGCACATTTTGAAAAAGCAGCAGAAAAATCTAGAAAAATCACACAAAAAAAACTTTGCGAAATCCTGAATGGATTTCCCGTTTTCCTTGTCATTAACTTGTGTTCTTAACGTTTGTCATCAATTTGAGTAGATTCGTTGATGGATTTGTGTACAGATGGTGTACGATTGATAAACAAATGTGTTTATCGCAATGTAACTTACAATACCTAAGGTTAAATTAAAGCTGTGTTAGTCACATTAACTAACGTTAGCTTTAACTAATGTTATGATATTTCAAAGGAATTAAATCTGCTTCTTTCCAACATGGTGGACGTGCTGCAGTAAACGCGTCATCTCCGTTTTTCCAATATCTATGTCTTGCCAAACATAAAGTTAAAAAATATAATAATGCAGTTCTGTTCAGTTTAAATCTGTCAAAACAGATAAGTAAAGCTTTCGAAATGTTTCGGTAAATTACCCCATGAATCGTGATTGTTCCTAAGCTCAGTATACTGTATGATTTAAGGCTTTTAGAGACAGCCTGCAGGAACCGTACAACACTGTTGACCAGAATTTGTCTTCCACTGAAAGGTCAATTATTTTTTTATGTATTCCTATTTCCTCAGAAAATTCCTATTTCTCTTATATCTCAGTTCTGTGAAAGGCCCGTGTCCAAACAGATTGCTTTCATGCAGAAATGCACGGATGGTTCTCTGGCCCACATGAGCTAAATAAAAGGAACTAGTCTAGATACATAGCAAAGCACGTACGCTTTCAACACAGTGGGCTGAGGTTAGCATTACCTATAATCAATCAAATCGAGAGAGAAAGCAGTGCTCAGAGGCAGCAGGGAACTGCAGAAAATGAACTCAGAGGCAGATTCATCCCAGTTAATTCAAGAGTGCTTCAGCTTGAGGGAGGACAGGCAGAACTCCTCACCAAAGCCAGACATGCTGCAGACATGTTCTCTACACACACACACACACACAAATACACACACATAGCACCACAACAACACCTTCAACAACAAAGAGCACAGTAACGGAGTGATGATTCTGTTACTACCTGGCATCAACACACTAAACCTGTTGTTTTTGTATAAAATCAAGACAAAATTTACTGCAAAGTCAATGCCATGACCGTAACACTTGAAGTAAAGTAAATAAGACAACACCTACAGTATATACACTGTTTACCTGTATATTCTGAGGAAATTGCACATGTAGATCATTTGTGAAGCCATATATTTAATTTGTCATATTCCCTAGTATTCCCTATTATAAGATTACACTAAACTGAATATATTAAACATATTTCTAGACCTTTTCCCCCCTAATTTCAAGCTTTAAATAGTCTTGTTTTAAATTAGAAATAGAATAATTACTTATTCGATTGCCAGATGATTTTTTTTTTTTTTGATGATTCAAGCATTTATTATTAAGAATCAAAATGATCTGCCGATAAAATAAGAAATATTAAAGCTTTAAAATGAGTAAAAAGAAAAATGTCTAGAAATAAGTTTAGTCATCATATTTGATTTAGTGTCATCTTGCAATAGGAAATACTAAATAAATGAACATATATTTGATATTTTCACTTGCTAATATTTTTTAGTTATTTTATTTACTACATTGCAGTGTGGGATCCAATCCATCTAATCCATTTGCTTTTCACTGTGATAGTAGTTTGTAATTTACCTAACCAGATATTATGTGTTAAAACGTGAAACATCTGCAGTGTATGGTGCCCCCCCTAAAATGATCAACTACCCCCCCCCCTTTTCGGCCGCTTGCTATTTTTGTAGCCAGAAATGAAAGTGCCTGTACTGATGTGGGTGGACTGACACAACAAGGAGTGTGACATTCAAAATCCACCAACACACTGGTATTTTGGTCTTAAAATACTCTTTTGACCGCCTATCAAGACACGGGCTTATTGTAGAGGCAATTACGGTATCACAGAGCACAAAAAAAATAATAATAATAAAAATAAAAATCCAATCCCATTTGTAACTTATTGAGTTGGACTTACTTTACCCACAGTAAAGTTGTGGCTGTTACATGGGAATCAAACAGTTGATGTATATAATTAAAAAAAATCAATAAAATGTCTAATAAAACTGATAAAATACCAGATTTGTTCATTTATTATGATGATAGACACAAGCATTGAACTGATGTAAACACATCTTAAAGTGTTCGTTTGTGTTGTTGTCAGCCATCTATAAGTATATAAGCGAAAGCATGAAAACAGATTTGATCGGAGATAACCTAACAATGCCCTTTGATGATGTACAGTATATGTTCTTGTCCAAGCCCTTATTGAATGCCACAGCCATGTACTAGGTGATCTGTCACTAAAATGCATTTCTGGAACACTCATATGTTGTGATTTTAAAGCAATTGTGTGCCCACATTATGATCGTAAAAATAAGGAACTGTGTATGGACCACTATGGACCATTTATTTATATGTTCCTTATAATGCACTAGCTGTGAGTTTCATTCAAAACTAGAGGTTGTGTCAGGTAAAAAATGTCCTAGTGTATATAGACCTTAAATTACAGTCACTGATTGTCATTTCCCAATTGGCTGAATGACCTGGGCGACTACAATTTTGATCTGCTTTGTAAAAAATGATAATGGGCAGTGATTGATAGGTCACAGTTTTATGGGCCTTTCCATCTAAATGATTGAATTTCCATCCAAGCCAAGAGGAATAAATTTACTTTGCAATTTTCTGTAAGAATATTACAGTTTAAAAAAGAGCATCCGAATAATGATAGAAAGAAAAAGAATATCTCCTTCAGATGAATTTATGATTACCCGCTGAAATTATGACAGTCTGATGGGAGGGAGAAAGAGAGCACTTGAGTGCGTCACACAGCAAGAGGTATCATAAAATTTTCATGTGCCACATTATATGGCTTCTAATTTGTGTCCGTCGGTTTCCTGTAAACACAGGTGGCATGACCCATGATGAGAGATGGGCAGACCGCTGGGTGTGTTCTAAGCTGAGCTTAGTGAATCTCACAAATGACGGGGAGACAGAGAAGGATAGAGAGAAAGAAAGAAAGAGGAGGGGCCTCGATGATGAATCAGAGGTGTGGTTCTCTGGGGATTGTCTTAGAGCAGATTCTCCTACATATTTAACCATGAAAGTACTCTGTGATGAAATGGACCATGCCAGTAGTGTGTGCATACTCTCAACCCTGGCCCTTTATATACTCTATATGCCCAAAAGTATGTGGACACCTGACCATCACACCCATATGTTGCTCTTCCCTAAACTGTTGGAAGCGCAGAGTTGTCTAGAATGTCTTTGCATTCTGTAGCATTACAATTTTCCTTCACTGAAACTAAGAAGCCCAAACCTGTTCCAGCATGACGATGCTCCTGTGCACAAAGCCAGCTCCATGAAGACATGGTTTGAGAAGGTTGGAGTGGAAGAACTCGAGCGTCCTGCACAGATCCCTGATCTCAACCCCACTGAACACCTTTGGGATGAACTGGAGCATCGACTGCACCCCAGACCTCCTCACCTAACATCAGTACCTGATCTCACTAATGCTCTTGTGGCTGAATGAACACAAATCCCCACAGCCACGCTCCAAAACCTAGTGGAAAGCCTTCCCAGGGGCAAAGAGGAAAGAGGAACTACATCTGGAACGGGATGTTCAACAAGCACATGGGTGCGTGTTCGCCATCTTTTGGCCATGGTATATAGTGCATGATAAATTGTGTTTTGTTAATCAAATCAAATCAGGAAGCACTCATAGAGTGTGTCAATATCAATTATCAAGCAGGAGTCAAATGGTTTGTTCATAGGTTTGAGCCTACATAAGGTTCCAAGTGTTTACATAATTCTACTTCTAAGAACCAGTCACGCTTTTAACATTATATTAGGTGAATTATTTTCTATCATGTCCAAGTACTTACTGGATAATAAGCCTTAGGATTTGAAAAGTCAGCTGTGGAGAAAGCGAGAGAGTGACAGCTAGCTGAGGCATTTTGATTTATTTTAAATGGCAGACTGAATGTAAAGCACTTCTCTTGAAAAAAAATGGTGAGCTCTAAGCAAATTAATGGCAGAAAGTCAGCAAGGAACAGACTGTCAGCTTCACTTCAGTCTGAGATCTCATAAAAACCCACATCATTAGAGTGGCCCTCTCCTCCCCATGTTCAAGTCCACCGAATGACAAGTTAAATTCTGCAGTGGCCTCAGCTGTGTACAGTAAAGCCACTGAGTCTTGAAGAATCTCATCAAACACTGCACTTCTCCCTGGAGACTGGAGCCAGGCACAAATATTCACCCATGAGTCTCCAATAAACATTAGTCTGCCATCCAGTATTAAAGTGAGCTGGTATAATTGACACACTATTTACAAGGACATCCATATTTGTCTGCAGGATAACACTTACACTGCTCACAATTTCATAATTTTCTCTCTCCTGCTCCCCCTTTAGCACTTCTTCTCATGCCTCTATCTTTCAGTTGGTGATCAGCTGGCTGCTATGATTGGGTCTGAAAGCCAGCCTGGGATATCAAGCAGGAAAGGGCCTGTGAACGTAGAGACAACAGGTGGAGGCTTTTGAAGCACCTCAGTTCCCACCATCTGCCAACCCTGCCTATTCATGAAAATGTCCCTGAATATCACTTTCCCTCCAACGGCATTCACTAAGAACTACTTGCATGCTCCATTTCACCACAATGGCAGTCTATGTAAAGGAAAGATTCTTTTATTTTAAAAAACTTTGGTACAATCACAGGTGTAACACATTAAGATCCACAAGGCACCTGTTTTTGAGAGTGATATGAGTAAACAAGTAAAGCAGGCGAAGGGAAGTTGGGATGCAGTCTGCATTGTGATGCGGTACTCAGTGAAAAGCTATCACAGAGCTGGGGATTGAGTGAGATGAGCTTTATTGCTAAGGGCACACAAATATAGTGAGGTAAATTGATTTAATTCAGTCAGCGCTGCTCTCTGAAGTTGTTGCCCAGCAAGCCCCAACGTCACGTCCGCCTTCATTACGCTGCAATCGATCATGATCAGAGAGACCCATTTGCTGGAAATGACTAGGAAGACTAAGCAGATTTCTACATCACTATATACAG
>JANDJT010000141.1:8694434-8719283 GCA_024331685.1 Stegophilus panzeri | reverse complement strand
ACATTGTAGCAAAGTGTCATTTCTTCAGTGTTGTCACATGAAAAGATATAATCAAATATTTACAAAAATGTGAAGGGCGTACTCACGTTTGTGAGATACTGTGTGTGTAATATATATATATATATATATATATAATAATATATAATATATAATCTGAATTGTTTGATCTGTCTGTCTCATTTTTCTACATGCTATAAAGTGTTTTGTGGTGCAGTTTAATCTTCTGAAAGGTGTTGTATATGTAAGGAATAGAAGAAGACCGTGCACACTGTTTTGATTATTGAAAGTTGATTGTTTTCTTATAACATTATACCCATAACTGTTTTATCCCCCTCATACTATAGCAATATATTGTACCAAGGATTTCATTTTTATCAATTAATTAAACATCATACACTTAATATATTTATATAGCAGCTTGTTCCCTCACTTTCTCCTAATGTTAGTAAGACATCAAAAAAGCTTGCAGCTTGTTACTGAGAAACTGTAAAGTGCAAAGTCTTTCCTCCTGAAGGTTTTCCCATGGTGGAGCAGCTTCAGGTCTGACTGTTGGATAGCAACTTTTTTTTTTTTTTTTTTTTTTTTTTTTAATCTGAGAAATTAATCAACCCCTTCTAACACTTCATATAGAACATTAATCAACAACGCCTGGACGGTCAGATTTGAGAATGCAACAGAATTGTGGAAAAAAGTTACTGTTATCATTATCGATATTACGTATATTACAAATGGAAACATATCTACGTGGCATGTTTGGTAAACATTTTCGTATTTCATACTGATGCATACTTCTTGATTTTAAATCTGTGATATTTTTTGTTTTCTTGTGATGCAGACAACGTTGACGATCCAACTGGTAATTTCCGGAGTACACCTCTTACCGGTTGGAAGGTCTTCCTGCTTCTCCTGTGCGCTCTTCTTGGGATTGTTGTTTGCGCTGTTGTGGGAGCAGTGGTCTTTCAGAAACGACAAGAGAGGAACAGGAGGTTTTACTAGACATGACATCAGTCTAAACCGGACAATTTTTAAAAACTCAAAAGAATGTGGATGGATGGGAAAGGTTAATGTGAATTTTTTTTTTTTTTTTTTTTTTAGCAGTTGAAATATTGAAGAGAACAATTAACTAAAAGAGGGGTGTATTGGGTAGCAGCATTGGTTTCGGTTCATGCAATGTACACCAGATCACATTTGTAAAAAAAAAAATATTGTTAAAAACCAACAAACTGTTTAAATCAGTGTGGAGACCATGCGACGTGACTAAATTTTCATATCTACACTGTTTAATCTACACTTACCACTCTGATCTGTTTACTAGTTTGATTTGTTTTAAATATGTGTAAATCATGTACATCATTGTAGTGCTATTAGATTTCAACCAAAACCATTTGTTTCTTTAGATGCACTCTTAGTTTCAGTCAGGGTATGTTTTCATGTTTTCAGTTACTTACTGTTTGGGATTTAAAGTGGTATTATGGTCAACTTTAAGGGTTGAATGGGGTTTGGTGTTAACTCAGTGGGTGTAGATTTAAGAAACTATGGATTGTATCCTAGCCCAAAGCTACAGTCGTTTTGTCCTTTAAAAATACAACACCACAGAACAACGAGGTTCTCGATCATATTTCTGCATTTTGTTACTGCTTTTTAGAAAGAGCAAAAGAAATGAAAAAGGTTGTTGAAAAAAAAAAAACAAGTTAAGCTGATTTCTGTCCAGTTTACCAGCCTGCACCATGACTGTTTACAGTGGGGTTTTTTTTTTCCTTCAGCTCCAGCAGTATTGTCTCTTTACTGGCGATTGCAAAAGCTAAGTGTTATTGGTTGCATAAATCTATGAAATGGCGATCTGCATTTGCTCGAATAGAAATGGCTTAATTCAATACACATGTAAGGACACAGCACAATTTGCAGAATTTAACAGAATAAAACAGTGAGGCTTAATTGTCAACTTGAAATAACACATGTATGATGAGAATCTTGTGAATGTAACACAGTACATGTTGCGGACTGTACCGTACACAAGTAAATTTTCTGTGAACTAGAAAGGGCAGGAATTGTACAAGGACTGGATGGTAAATAAAAAAGTTCTTCCAGTAGTGATTGTAATTTGTTGCACTGTATTCACAACTAATGTTGATAACATTTTTACTCATTATGTTTCATGAACGCAGATGTGACTTCTCTCTTAAGTCTGTCTTGGCCGTTTCTGCGCAGTGTTGCCAACTAATTTTCAGGGAAAGTTTCTACATGTAGGTCGATTTCGTTAGTAAATGACGCTGATGCCGTACAGTAATGACGAAAAACTGCGCCGTTATGTAGAATACACAAGAACGTTCCTCAAACTGGTTGTCTCTGTGAAAAATTATTTGAAATATGTTCGTTTAAATTTTTGTTTTGACATTATGTTCAGATATTTTTGTTTTTAAATATTGAATTATTGAACAATTACATAAAAACTACACGTTCTGAACAATTAGTTGCTGTGTCTGAAACTGCTCCTTATTTCTTATATAGTACCCTACTATATAGGGTGTCCATAATGTCCGTGACAGAGCCAAGCGCGTAACCATGGTATGGACACTGGGGGTCCCCCCCAAAAAAAATAAAATAATTTTTTTTAAAGAAATTTGATGCTGAAAATTCTCATATTTAGAAAATATATCAACGAACTTGCGTTGAGTATGTGTGCAACCAAGTGTATAATTGGAGGGGGGGCACACACCTATTTTCCCTAACAAACAGAAATATATTAAAAAGGAATAGACATAAATAAATAGAATAGATGAAGAAAAGACAGATCCTTTGGCAGGGTTCATTAAAGGGGGACATATATAAAATATTTTGTACTGTATATTGGGGGGACAGATTGGGATTTCCTCAACATTGGGGGAACACGACCCCCCCAAAGAATGCGTGGTTACGCCCATGGACAGCGTGCTCCCTGACACATCAGCGTCCGGATTCTCTCACTCATTTCCCTTCACTTCTTCCCCATATAGTGGACTCAAATGTCATTCGCTATATAGGGAATAGTGAATGAGTGAGCGGTTTCGTAGTTAGTTAACATGCTACTTAACTGATCAGCCGTTATAGGTACAAGCTAATAACAAGGAATATCATGTATGCTATCTTATTGAACAATTGCAGACAGCAACTCAAATATAATGTGTGCGCTGGGAACATCTCTCCATCTCTCTCCAGGCTATTGTGCTGCTTACCTGGCTAACTGCTCAGTGGTAGTGAGATAGTGGTACTGTTCTGGCTCACACTGCAGTGCATACTGCTACCATCTACTGTGTCTCCGCCAGTTTCAGAAACTCCACTCCTTGCATATGTAAATGCGATCCATCATGATTGCCATAGCTAGCTGAGTCGTCATTGCTGCTGACGTCACTCACAGTGCACTTGTGCGACTGAGAAAGTAGTTTCTGTGCCATTTAGAGGGGAAACGCGTGCATTTAAGTATTTGGGTCACTTTTAAAAAGTTGCTAGAAGTTCCAAGTAAATTTTAAAAGTAGCTAAATTTGTTGCTATGTGCTTTAAAAAAACTTCTAAATATAGCAACAAAATTGTTAAGTTGGTGTAAGAGACATCAATTTATTAGCAAAGGTGAGACCGGAAACTTCTGCAATTGGTCAGAAGAAGCCTGGCCGCTGCTTGTGATTGGTCGACATCCTGCGAACGTTTACGTGGCATTGGTGGCTCTGCGCAGACTCAGTGCGCTCTTCCTCGGCAGTGGTTACATTATGGTGTTGAAAATGCAGTTAATGCTAGGCACGTTGCTGTTTTTCAATGTTTGCTGCAGTCTCGTCTCTGCACTGTACTTTCACATCGGCGAGACTGAAAAGAAATGCTTCATTGAAGAAATTCCGGATGAAACCATGATAATCGGTTAGTATGTCAAGTGAAAGGTTTCCGAGTCAGGAAGGCGGCTAGCTGAAAGCTAAGAGGTTAGCCTGTGTCCTCTCAGGTTAGCTTGACGGCTATCTGCACGGACTCGTCAGATAAATAACTTCAGCGTTTCAGCACTTAGCTGTTTATAGTGTCGGTATATGTTCTAGGTTTCAAGTTAAGGTTGGATTTTGTGGGCTTTTAAATCGGTGCTGCAAACATTATGGCTCTAGCCGGCTCGCTGCCACAGCTATGCTATGCTAGGCTAGTTAGCTGTGTGAGGGGACTGTCAGATTCTCATTGAGTTTACCGGCTAGCAGGTGCTTTGTCCCCCCAAAATACTGATGCTCACACTTGCCACTAGGAATAAATTTGTTAACAAACACACACACAGGCGTATGTAATAGAGTGATTGTGACAGCTTGTCTTTTGTTGTTTATACTTGGAGGAACCCAGAGATATTTATTAAACACTGTTTCTATCTGCTAAGGCAACAAAAAAAATTACTTGCCAGTTGTTTGCTGATATTTATTTATTTATTTATTTATTTATTTATTTATATTTATGCTATTTAAAAATGCGTCAATGAGCATATTGAATAAAATCAACAATCTAGTCTTTTGATGATGTTGGATTACAGTATTATTCACTGTGAAGACGCTATTACTGAGGAAAACTTGTTACAATAGCATTTCTCCTACCCAGGAAAATACCATACACTGTTCTAACATTATTTCATGCTTCTTTTTTTTTCTTTTGATGTAAAAACTTAAATTCAGCAATAATGAACATATTGTGAAATTTCTCTGTAATATCTTTCTCGTCACGAATAGAAATAAAATGTTAAAACAAAACAACAAAAAACCCAGATGTGCTTTAACAGTGTGCTGTAACGCTTCCATTGTAGTTAATGTTTTTCAGTGATGTATGACGTCATTGTGGCAAGTGGGCGGAGCTTAAAGCATTCTTCAAAGTTGCTAGAAGTATCAGATTGTGGCATGAGTGGACAAAAACTGTGAAATTCACATTTTTCTGTTGAGTTTTTTCCCCCCTCACTGCTGCAGCGTCCGGTGCAAAATTTTTAGCAGTGCAGAGCTTACAAACTGCAGTTTTGTCTTCATTCCAAACAAGAGACATCATCTTTACACACAGCACGAAATCGATGTGTTTTCCAGCCCTCTTTTGATTGACAGGATATAATCAGCCCTGATCATCAGATGTTTTTAAACTATCGGCCGATACATCGGTGCATGTCTATTCAAAACAATCATAGACCTAGAGCGGAAAAGCGAAGGGGTGGGGGATTTGGGGGGAACCACCATCAGGATCATACCATGAATGCCAGAGCATAAAATGGCATCACAATGGGTAATTATTCTTGGATCATGCTGTTTTGAAGGCAAGCTCATCCTTTAGGTGAAAAAAAAAACTTTCCAGAAATTTTTTTTGGGATGTGAATATACAAGACTTTGAGTTGGACTTGACGGTTTTACTGATGTTTGCTCATGCTGAAATGTAAATATGCTACATAAATAATTCCTTTTTCAATACTGGAAAACGTGACTCCACCCTCACTCCAGGACCCTATCCAGGACTTGCCTTGCACTTCAGCTGAGTAACAGCTTACAGAAGATTTGGGCCAAGATCTCCTCACAATGTGCATTCAGACAAATCCCGCTTCGATTCACGTACGTCGAACGTGTATGGCTAAAAGGTCTCATTCACCAACGGACATCACTGTGAAAGACAAATTTGTGCAATTGCGATTTCGCCAATTCCAATAGTTTTCTGCAAAAAAAAGCGTAAAAAAAACTCTGCAAGTTGCATCGCACATTTTGAAAAAAGCCATAGCGAAATCAAGCATTTTTGGCCGCAACAGTCACAAAACAACTTGTCGATATCCTGTACAGAGTGGTATGTGACTGAGAGGTGCAATGTATATCGTCACTAATGGTTGCGAAATACAAAGCATTGACTACAGGGTGTCCCAAAAGTCTCCTTACATAGGCATAGGGGACTATGTATTCCAGCACCATGTTGGTTGTGCCTTCATCAGTGGATGTTCGTGGACGTCCACTTCTCGGTCGGTCCACAACACTTCCAGTCTTTTTGAATTTGTTAATAAGTTTGGCAGCAGTGTCGTGTGTGATGTGCTACCCATGTTTCCTGTTAAAGTCCATCGCAAAATGAGAATGATTTCAATATGTTCTTCTTGTCAAAGGCATTCTTAAAGGCTATTTATAAATACTTCATTTAAATAAAATATTAACTAAGTATGAAAAATTTTGGAAGACATTTTTGCTAAAAAGTGTTAATTTCCCGCTATGTATGGAGCCATTTGGGACAGATTGTAGAAGTCAAGCATTCAGGCCTATACCATTCTACCAGTATCAACACACATGCACTTGTGCACGTCTTTGGGAAAATAGTGAAGAACGACTCATCTGCTTATATCATTTTTTATTTTTTAATCACATCTCTATAGACAGAGCGCATATGGTTTTTGCATCAAGCTCTCAAATGTGCTTTGTACTTGGGGGTTTATGTGCTGCAACTCTGCTTTAATATCTTTCTCTCTCACTCTTATGAATGTGGTCATGAATGGCCTGTGCTTGATGCAAGTCTGATCACATCCTACACTGTTCCAGAATGGCGATGCCTCTGTGCACAAAGCGAACTCCATGAAGACACGGTCTGCCAAGGTTAGAGTGAAAGAATTCGAGTGTCCTGCAAAGAGCCCTGACCTCAACCTCACTGATCATTTTTTGGAATGCTGGCTGTGTGTCTGATCTCACTAACGCTCTTGTAGATGAATGAACACAAATCCCCACAGCCACGCTCCAAAATCTAGTAGAAAGCCTTCCCAGAAGAGTGGAGCTTATTATAACAGTAAAAGTGGAATAAATCTGGAATTGGATGTTCAACAAGCACATATGGGTGTGATACAGGGTACAGGGTAGCCACTTCATGAACCATTGATCACAGAATCATTTATTAATTGGCTGTAGAGCGATCATGAGGAGAAAGACTAGACCAGTGAAATCATGTTTTACCACAATGCATGGGCAAAGGTGGAACTTGCCTGACACAAAAGAAGCATATAGGAAAGGAAGACAGTAAAGGAAAACAGTTAGATAAAGTTGGAGAGAAACAAACTAAATTAATTAAATAAGTTAAGTTTTTTCCTGTCTAAAAAAAAAAGAGAATCGATCTAGCAGAAGATACAGACGAGTGGATTAGTGGATGAGGGAGTTTATCCAATAATCCAACATTGGCAGTTCTAAAAATGCAACAGACACAGTTTTTTTTGTTTTGTTTTTTTTAAACAGATACAACACTGTACCCATGGGACCATAGCAGAAGGTGCATTTAACATGCTTTAACATAAAATGCTACATGTCTTCAGATGGCTTTTGGGTACAAAATAAAAATACATTTCCTAGTCTTCACTACTTCTCCATTCCTTTTCATTCAGTCATCGACTATCATCAATAACTATTCAATACAATCACCAACACTCAATCAGTAAGCATGTAAGCACTGTCAAAAAGAAGTCAAATAATCATTGCAAATGAGCACCAGTGACTGTAGTCTCTTTGATCATTCCAATGTTGCTTTTTTTCAAAATATTTGCAAAACTCCTGTATGGGCTTTGTTTATATTAAGAATTATGTTAATAGTCTACATTATGCATGCATAAGGCCTATATCTGCTAGCTACCGCTACTGCTAATGGCCATGGAGTCTCATTCCCTTTCCTACAAATGGGAAAGTAATATGAATTTAATGACTTGTTGATTTTAATGACTTTAAAGACTGGTAATGTCTAACGTTTAAAGAAGCTGTCTGTAACATATAGGGCACAAAATATCTGAATTATTGCAAAATCCTGCAATGTATGAAGATGCTTCTTAATGTCACTGCTAGTCTACACCAAGGCCAACAAACCATGTGAAAATTGGCAACATTTTCGATAAGTAGCTTCTAGTATACTGTATTTTCTCCAAGTTTAGAAGCCGTTTCTATGGTAACAATGCTTTTCTCTGCACTCTGCTGCTGAGTATCAGTACATGAAATGCTTTTTCATCATAGAGTCTCTTAAATAGTCAGGGGATGAATTATTTAAAACAATTCCCAGCCTTTAATTATCGCCTGATGTGTTTGCTTACGTTAGGGCAATGCCTTTGCCTGCCACGATGAAAGATTTACGCCCCATCGTAACAGAAATGCTTAGAGACCTTTAAAATCTTGAGATGCATTAAACCTATCTTGGCAGCTGGTGCAATCTTCAGTCAATAGAATTTAAAAGACATTTTACTTAATTACCCATTGAACTTTAAGAGATGCTTGGGGTTCTTAATGGTACCCTGGAAACAGTGATCAATACTGCACATTAGCAGAGCAGAACAAAACGATATATTGCCCATACAAGGCCTGGTACCTTTACATTTCAATTCATTGCTTGAATGAAAGAACCACTTTCCATTTTAGTGTACACATTAATCTCTGGAAGGTTTACCTATATTTCCGTCTTCTGGATGAAGTGTATATAATCAAAACCTGACAATGCAGGACCCCTGTTGTCTCAGCAGATGGTGTAGTTAACCCTCATGAAGCAGGTAACAGTGATATAACATATGAGGAACAACTGTTGTCAGCCATTTTAACAGCGTCTTTCTGGTTCAGTAGCAGTTCTCCATTGCAGAGGATATTGTGCTTACAGGTACTTACAACTGTAGAGCACAGCACTGCTTTATGAAAGCAGTGTATTTTTCTATCATTAATGTTTGACTCACAGCCCTCCCACAGACTGCAACATAACCGTTTCACTTTCTACTCTGCTCTAGATGGCTTTGACTAAATGAATGTCCTGGGCATGTGCTGCCTGTCTCTAAGAGTCATGACGATGTGACATCTACTATTAAATGTCCTTGTTTCAGAAGACATCCTTGACCCATGTCAGTGTAGTTAAAGGAAAGGGCCACTGATCCCACAAGATCCTTACATTGTGGACCTGTCTGAGAAACACATTATACATTTATACCTGCACCTGTGAACAAGATAAATCTGTCAAGATATCCAGGAGTGAGCATTCGCTTCCTTCACTGTTTCACAAGATTTCCTGGCAGAGATGTCCACAGACCCACTGGGAAGACACAGAGGGAAACTGAAAAGGTGGACCACACTGATTTGTCATTCATCATGCACTGAATTACACTCATGTGTAAAATTTTTGTGTGTAAATTTCTAATTCATCAGCTTCAGATGCGCCACAAAGACAAACAATATACACATTAGTCCCCCTGTCATACTTGCTTTACGCACCGCAACACACAACAAACATTTTTCCTTCTTTAATACTAACTTCATTTCATTTAGTAAAACAGTCCGATTCGTGTCAGGTTTTGAGAATCTAAGTAACTCGCATCTGTCAGATATGTCTTTTGGTGAACAGACAGAGACATTAATCAGTTCTGCAAGTACGAGACAGCTTCTTTCCAGGGGCTAGAAGTATTCTAGAGCAGATGGCTGTTTGGCTGCTTCAATCAAGCAGCACCTGTCCTCACACTTCAGTTCGGCACGTTTCTTCTCACATAGCCTCTCAGCACTTCAGCTCCAATGACTAGCACAGTCCAAACAAATATTCATTGGTTTAAAAACCACACACTCTCCTAGCGATTGCAAGAAAAAGGTGGAAGGTATGACGGACATGAGCATTGTGTTTTAGCAAAGGCGCAGTTGTAAAGGTTGCATTATAAGAACATATTGTTACTGTGGTTATGAGAGGGGGGAAAAGCACACAAAATGCATTAGAGAAATGTTTCCCTTTGTTATGTGTTGCTTTTTATTCATACCCAAATGCACACTAGTAATATATTCTTTGTCTTCTTTTCAACCACAGCTCTGCATCATAAACTACAGGATCAGCTTGCACGCATCTTAAAGCGGAGGTTTCCAGGATGATTCGCATGCATCGTCAGTCAGTTCAATGTTAAATATCACCTGAAAATCTAAATGCACAGGTTAATAGCCAAATTGGTAACAAAATAAAATGTGAATATGTTAAATAAAGTTTCTAAATGAATTCACTCTTGGCTATATTAATATGAATAAATTCATGAAATTAATTTGGACTGCAGTAACTCTAGGGTCCTCGCTCCTAAGATTCTGTATGTCCCTCTGGGACTAATTATAGTGACTGCGACATGCATGTTTCGCTGAGCAGTATGCTTTTGGTGTGTGTGTGTGTGTGTGTGTGTGTGTGTGTGTGTGTGTGTGTGTGTGTGATGACATGAATGGCATCAGATATAATACGATCAAATTTGATGATATAATCTATCTAATCACTCAAATTAGATCTAATATCACAATGACAGTATACAGTATGTTCAGTACAATTTCATCAAAACAGTTATCACTCACTAATAAGGACTGTTTTATTCTATTAAGATGCTAACTGAATTCAAGTTGGGTTGACTGTATCAAGGTTGACTTTATCACCTTTCATTTGTCACTCTTTATCACTCTGATGTTGGTTCTATTTTACCCCTCCTAATCACCAGGGGGCAGTATTATAAATATCTGGCTATTTTCTTGTAAGCGTGTGCACATCTCAAGACCATTACCACAAAGTAAATTGGTGTTCATATTGTATAATGTAGTATTTGCTATAAAATGCCAATGGCCATTGTTCCATTATTCTATTCTCCTCATACATACTGGACTTTTTCAAGGTTGTGACACTGGTCAAAGCTGAAGCTTGTCAACTTCTTACATTTTTTTCAAGCTGATGCTGACACAGTGCACTTGTTCAGCAGATTTAGACTCAAATATTGAATCGAACCTGACCCAAGTGCAATGGTCTACGTATGTGTATGGATGTCCTGCCATCAGCAGTGGCTCATTTGAAAGTAATAATATTAGAGTTGAAGCTACGTACAGCAAGAACTTGAACCTGCCTGCAGAGTGTTCAGTAAAGAGCGGATTCTCCCTCCCTCTCATCATTCATTTTTTTCACTGCTGAGCCATGTTTTCTCCCTTGGCGAGTTACTCAGCTTTCACCTCCCCAGGCATCTGAGGACTAGCAGCTTGACTCCATTCTACTAGTGTGATGAGTTTCCCCATCATGACACACACTCTTCATGGTTAACCACAGAGTTTGCTAGTTTCCACTATATAGTATACACAGCTTTGGGTCTGAGTGATTGATAAAGGAATCGCACTTGTGCAGCCAATGTCTAAGCTCTCTGGAAGCTGGGAATGAACACCAGCAATGTGTCCACTGACTCAGCATTGCCCATTTTAAAGACATGATCTAGAATTGCTGTGTCTGGAAGTAAATCTGATTTAGCCATTATCAGCCTGCAGGTAACTCCAAACAGTCTGGGACAGCCATCTTCGAGTTGGGGACAGCCTGGATTTGATCAGAGGCTGAGAAGCAACTCATAGCATGAAGTGTGCTGTTCTGCACAGGCACGGCCACAGGGACTTTCACTGTGCCTCATATAAGAAATATATGGAGAGCATTAGAAGGAGTTTTTTGAAACTCTCTACTGGGCCATTCCAAATCTTGCAGACTCCCATTTCCACTTGCATTGCATCACTGGTGCCTTTACTGGACAAAAATTAGTGTAGGTCCTGGCATCTGATGCTCAAACACGCATATGGATCCACTGGTGATTTCCTGGTGAGATCTTACAAAATTGCCTCAAATATCGGGCATAAAAGCAATTCACAACAGTGATCACTTGAATCTGCAGCTATTGGAAAGTCCTGGCAGTGAGAGGCACATAGAACAGGATGCAGGATGGATATCCACCAATTTGGTTTATGGATGACATCAGGCTTGGTTGACACAGTCTGTGCTGCTGGAGACATGTAATCAACTCTTCAAAATCTACTCCATGTAACAGGGCCACTCTTTAGTCTTGCAGCCAAAGATTCCCTGGAAAGAAGAGCACAGGTTTCAGAATCAGCTCCATTGGCCTAGTATGAGTCTTAAATGGACAAATGTCATGCTCTCAGACATCTGATTGCCCTTGACCTACCTGTGAGTGGCCATTCGGTTCCAAGAACTGTTCCAAGATCCCATGGTCAGAACAAAGAGTCTAGTCCACATGTAAGGCTGCCAAATGTTAGCTACAGTCTGTTGTGTAGCCACATACTGGGTCACATCAGTGAGCCTGTGTGATGTACCTTTACTTGTGCGATGCACGTTCACTGGCTTACCCTCCAGCCTCTCTCTAGAATTGAGGGTGTTCGGGGAATGAATGAGAATATTCCTGTCAACTCTGATGACCAGAGATATAAGGGTACTACCATACTTGGACAATGGTTTCTGACAGGCCTCCACCAGGGAGCAGGCCATTTGATACACATCCACCCTCTTTGTGCACATTACAGTGCTTTGACTCACAATGAACTGGGGAAGATCCCTAGTGTTGAAGTAGACCATATGATTCAACACACTGAAACTAGATTCAGTGGGAATACTAGCCACTCTGTTGTACCAAAGCAGACATTATCACACTTACCTGTTTAGGTAGGCCTCTATGGGCAGTTCTACAGTAGCTTATGATAACATGCTTGGACTGTAAACCACAGCTGCAACAACTGCTGTCCATACAGGCTGCTGGAATTAAGCGAGTGAATTATAACCTGCAACTAAACCCCAATGACCATAGGTAGCTATCCTTGTTTCAGTGTAGGGTAGGGTCCTTGTTTCAGTGAGATGGCACAGGCTCATCATGCTTATCTGGAATGGGTATCATTGTAGACAGCCCTTTGTACTGTCAATCACAATGCAAGCTCTGATGACCGAATGCTTCCAGGTTACTATTGTGGCCACGCCCAGGGTTCCTGCCTAAGGTTATGTATGTATGTATGTATTATATAAGGTTATGCATTTTTTGAAGCAGGTGATTAACAGGCAGTGTTCTACAAAGGTCAATCAGTAGAACATTTCCTTCCAGGTCCAGTACAAGTCTTATTGTACTATTTTAGACTCACAATGGCTATTTGGTCATCCATTATTCATATGTCAGGACATCAGGTGCTCCCCTTGGCCCACTGGGTGATGGCTCATCATCAAAGCCTACAGTTGAGCTAGCAGCCCTGTCCTACCATGATGGACATTCAACAAGGAGTGTTTCCTCCTCACGGGCAGTACTCAGAGGTGTGTCACTCCAGTAGATCTGCACAGCAGCTATCTGGGCTTTACCATGTACCTCTACAGTTTTACAAAGATCAAAATACATAAATGTAACTATAAACAACTAAAAAGTATGACATATCAATCATTAATAAATGTAAAATAAATTGTAACCATTGACAAACATTTATAAAAGGAATAAATACTTCAGGGTGTGCTGTTATAGGAAACTACTCAACTTTGGGGTGGCAACACCGCCACTGATTATTTTCCCATAGCCGCATACCCTGTTACGTTTTATACCTTACTTATTACATATTAAATTGAATGCAAATTAGATCAATGACTAGTAGCTGCTTTATTTAATTTAATAATTGTTGTATTACGTAAATAGGGGGAATGATGGCTTAGTGTTTAGTGTTTTGCCTCACACCTCTGAGGTTGGTGGGTCAATTCCTGCTTTGCCCTGTGTGCCCAGAGTTTGCATATTCTCTCCATGATTCAGGGGTTTCCTTCAGGTAATCTGGTTTACTCCCCAAGTCCAAAGACATGCGTTGTAGGCTGATGGTATCTCTAAATTGTCCATAGTGTGTGAATGGGTGTGTGATTGTGCCCTGTGATGAGTTCATTCCATCTCAGGGCCGATGTGATAGAAGCATTCGATCATCAGAGCATGCATTGTGATTGACAGTACAAAGGGCTGTCTACAATGATACCTATTCCAGACACCCCTGTCCAGGGTGTTCCCTGGCTTGTGCCCCGAGTCCCCGGGATAGGCTTCAGGCTCCCCTTGACTCTGTGTAGGATAAGCGATACAGAAAATGGATGGATGGATGTAGTATCTAAAAATACTTGTGATGTTTTCTGACTGTATCTATTATAGGTCCCAATATGAATACTGTTATATGTATTGTTATACTGTTATAAAATATGGGTATAGTTACAGTAAGACACTACCACTGCATACCATTTTGAGTTTCAATACATTATACAGTACAGTAAGTGTTATGTTTAAATTCTAACCTGTGATATTTTGTAGTTTTATGTGATTTGCATCCATTCCTGGAAGACGTATACAGTAATTTAGTTAACTATACAGGGTGTTGATATGCTAATGCTTAAAGTACTGGACTCTTTGGATACATATTTAGGGATTGAACGTGCATGTTCCATATGCTTGCACAAAAACCCAATCAATTAAAGAGGCTCTTAATTTAGCTATGATGGACCTATTATGTCTCACCAGCTTAAATAAGGTTTCATATGAGTACAGTGTATTCATCAAACCAGACCTGAGGCCTGCCGGTACAATACCATGACACCCGATAGCTGGAACCTCTAATTAATTTATGCGAAGGATAGCAGGTGTTTCACATACACAACTTCATCAGTATGTCGTTTATTTATGGAAGGTCTTTGCCCATTGTAGAACAGCTAGCAGCTGAATGGCCTACATGGTTTGTTGAATGGCAGAACAATAATGATGAACTGAAAATGTTCGTTCTTGGAAAGGACAGAATGAATCTATTAAAGTATTTCAGAGACATATAATACACTGTCATTGTTTCAACGCCTAGTCTATGCCATTTTAAACATATTAATCTGCGTGGTGACCTGCGTCCCTTTCAGATTGTGTTCCAACCTCCTGCCCAGTGTTCCAGGGATAGGCTTAGGATCCACCATGACAGTGACCAGAATAAAACATTTATCTAAGAGGAATGAATGAATGAACTGAGGTGACCTTTCAATGAAAGGCTTGGATGGTTGCTTGAAATCCACCTCAACCTTCACTGACGCTCATCAGTGGTTTGGTGATGAAATCTCCAAAGTAAACACTGCTGCGCCACTTCCCAGGTCAGAGTAGGCGGCAGCTCACTAATCTCAAGCCACACACTTAAATCACTAACCTGAGCAGTTTATTCAACCTTTCTAATGCCACTGGCATGCTTGTGAAGAGATAACATCTCAGAATTTATGCAGTCTTTGCTTTGCTAAATTGAAATAAAATATCACTCAGTGGTAAAGGCTTTATAATTTCCACATTATCTAAAAGTGCTAGTGCATTTCTAAATGCAGAACGATGGCTCTCTGAAAGCACGACAGCCTTATTTTATTCTTTCTCTCCAAGTGCTTTCTGCGACTGTCAATGGCACATCTACCCATTTGCAAGCTGTCCCGAGGCTCGGCACTCACTGTAGGATGAATAATGATTGTGCCCTCCATCTCTGGAGGTAGGCGTATATTTTCAGGACAGGCACTTCTCCTGAACAGTACTGTACTCTGGAAGCATCAAAGGCCGTTCTTGGGAATCTGTTTTCAAAGGCTTTTGAGCTGTTTTAATTTGATACGTATATAGAACCAACATGGTGATGCTGTGATTAAGGCAACATGTTTCAGTAGCCAACAACACCATTCAGGCCAGTGTTTTGGCATGTTTTTTTTATTTATTTTTTTTATAATTCTAACCAAAAAGCAGCGTGTAATAGTGTGTATAAGAAACGTGTATCAAAATAGCATGCTTTCTAAGGAGCCAAAGGAAATTAAATCCTGCATGCCACTTTAACAGCTGCTTGAAGGCTTTTCAGCACAATAGACAAACCCCTTTCTTAATTCTGTCTACCATATAATTCAATATGCCATGTCTTCATTCATCTCTCATTTTGCATACTGTTTAATGTTATGTTTAAATCTGTTGCTGACCGTCGAAACTGAAAGACGTACACTTTAGACATGCATTTTAAAGCAGACCCATAGTTGCTGACTGATTAATGTGCACAGGTATATAATAATGATGATAATAATGAGTCTTTATTGATCACATATACATATGTACAATGAAATTCTTTTCTTCACATACCCCAGCATGTCAGGAAGCTGGGGTCAGAGTGCAGGGTCAGCCATGATACAGCGCCCCTGGAGCAGAGAGGGTTAAGGGCCTTGCTCAAGGGCCCAACAGTGGCAGCTTGGCAGAGCTGGGGCTTGAACCCCCGACCTTCCAATCAGTAACCCAGAGCCTTAACCACCAAGGCACCACTGCCACCAAATACAATATAATTGTTTAACTAATACAAAAACAGATTCAATTATTAACTAAACTGATAAATAAATAGACCTACTACATGACAAGCACCTTTAGTATAAATTAAGCTCATACATGGGAATTTCAGATTCTAAAGCAATAAAATGCATTTTCAGTTTGGTTTCTTTATGTAGAAATATATTATAGAACTACTATCAGAGTATGTAGGGTCAATGAAAAAAGCCAAGAGAATTTTAAAATATGTTAATAGTCACAATCTTTGTGTTCTGTTTGGCCCCTTTAGTAAAAGCTTGGATAAAATGTCCACCAAGGTTAATTATCTACTGAACCACCAAATGTCAATTGATGCAAACTGTGTCTTGTGGCACTTGCACTATGCTGTCAGCTTCTTTAATTGCTCTATGCTTGGGCTCTATTCTGCTACATTAAGTCACTTCGGATAAAAGCTTCTGTAAATGGTTAATACATTTACAAATAAACTGACATGTAAATGTCACTGAATACTGACACTTTCTTTCCAGGCTTAGTCATTTTTTGCCAGCTATTTGCTGATGCATCTCATCCATTAACTTACTCCAAAATCACTTCTTCTTTTTCATTAGTATGACTGGTTAGACAGCTGAAAGTACGACTTGATTATGAATAAAAATGAGACAGTTATAAGAATATTTTATGATGTTTTGGGTCCCTTTATAGTCAATACACTGAAATTAGCTTTCAGGAAACACAAATTGAAATGTAACCCAATGTATTCCAGAATTTTCAAATGTAATTAAATGACACAAATTTTTATTAACTGTCGTGCACTAAGCAAAATGTGCATGTACTGTTCATTAACACTTTGTTTAAGCAAATTATAGACTACATACTGTGCCTCTGAAATCCTTTTATTGCTGTTCTGGCCAGCCTAATGTTTCTGATATTAAAAATTCACAACCCAAAAATTTCAGACTAGATCAGTTGTTCTGGCACTTAAAAGAGAATTTGTTTGGAGCTTGACCAAAATGTGCTAATTTTGTTATTAAGTTCAGGAGACAGATATTCACTATATTTTCAGACAATACAGTGTTTTACTATGTGGTGTAGGACCATTTCTTTCTATAAGTGGTACAGTACATAAGCAGGTGCTGTAAGTGATGAGTATGGATCTGGAGACACAGAAAGCACTTACGGTCTGAAAAGAACTACAAATGAAACTTCAAAGCTGCTCATATTAGAGATGTGTGATGCAAAGATCATGATGAAGCACAGATATCCATCTGGAGTGAAAAAGAAAATCTTGTTTAAATGAAAACGTTAGTGCTAATTAGTTAGGCTCTGTGATAGAAGTCCACATTAACCCTCTACTGCACACTGTTGCCAAATGGCAACGTGCCATTTATCTGGGAATTTTTTTTTTCTTTTGAGAAAAGAAAACCTATTCTGAGTAGGTGGATTTTAGTTGCACCAAATGTGTACTTAGATGAAGTATATCATTGTACTCCTAATTTTAAAAAATCAGACCAGGTTGTAAGTAGAAAATTCAACTTAACAAAATAAAAGTACAAAACCTGTTGCTGTAAGGACTTAAACATTGTAAATGTAATGTGTACCTCTGCTTCAGCAGTGACAAAAAAAAAAAACAATTAATGTTCAAGAGGAATTTTTCTAATGTGATATGGTGTTGCCGTGTGGAAATGCGCTCCAAAATACCCAATAAAATTTGAAACAAAAATGAATAAATAAACATTTTGCGTATGTGTATTGCTGCATCTCTGCTCCAGGGTTTGATCCTGACTTGAGTTACTGTCCGTGCTGAGTTTCCCATGTTCTCCCCATGTTACTTTGGGTTTCCACCATGTTTTCCTGTCTCCCACTGTCCAAAATCATAGATATAGGCAGTGGACTGGTTGCACTAAATTGTTTCCGAGTGTGTGAATGCGTGTATCTGTGATGAACTGGCGTTTCATCTGGGGTGAATTCACCCGCTTTGTGCCCAGTGTTACCGGGTTTGATTTCAGCTCTACCGAGACCCTCACCAGAATAAAGCTCTTACTGAAGATGAACGTCTGCAGTAAAAGGTTAAGTTGCAACTTAACTAGCTTATGCTCATCTATGAAAATACGCATTTATAAATCTGTTCAATTGGTACATTTGTTTAAATGATCAAGAAATTTCTTTTACGTTGGCTATAAAAATTCATCAGCTGTCTGACACAATCTGAAATCTGTATCTCTCATCTCTAATCTTGGTTATCAACCTAAAAAGGTAAACCACGGACAACTGCACGCTAATTTCTAACATTTATTAAACATTTAAAATATTGCATACATTCCCCAGATGCTCAAAAACTGTATTCATTAAAAAAAATTAAAAAAAAAAAACGTTTTAAAATGTTAAATAATTGGGCATAAGGCATAAATTATAATCCTGCTAATCAAGTATTACTTCTAAGTATAACTGTGGTATCAAAGTAGCCATCGCACTTACTGGAGAGCTACTCAGTGGGCTACATGTGAAACTATTAGTATTAAAAGAGCTATTAAGGGGGTTTATTTAATAAGGGGCAATAATTGTCATTGTGCATGAATTAAGAGGTAAAAGGAATATGAACCTAGCTAAGAAAATTAAGTTTGAAATGTATGCTGCCATAAGAAATAGTGACAAATTTCACTTTTACTTTAAATACAGATTTTAAGATTGAATAATAATGATAAAATGTAATGAATATTAAATTAGTGGAATCTTAATTTAATGACATATAGCTTTTTTTGGTTTATGAGTCTATAGACTGGACTATGGATACAATCTTTCACTTTCACTGTAAATTTGTTGGTCCGTGTATATAAAGTGTGATTGTTTCCCCCCACTGCACTCTAATACACACGTTTTTATTGCACTAAATTTCAATGTAGCACCTTCTTATCATCTATAGGAAGTGATTTGCTTTGTAAACTTTTCGGTGGGAATCACATACTGGAAAACAGCACACCAAAAATTGGCCACCAATTGTACAGTTATTTATTACACATTAAGTGTTACTGTGACTGACAGGGTTGGGTTTTTTTAGGTTTTTTTTTTTAATGTTAATGCAAGTGTCGCACTGCTCTCATGTTGTCTAACCCATCTTGCGAGGCTGGAACGCTCTCTCGGTCTCCCCGCAACAAAGAGCCTGGCTCAGGCAGAGTGTATTCAAACTAGCTTAGTCAATCTTCAACCTGCATAATCACGATTAGAGATGGAAAGAGAAAAGACGAGGACACGAAAATGCACAAGCACTGAAGAAATGCTGTGAGATTTACAAACCAACCCGTCTCTCCTTTTAAGGTGTGAAGCACTGTTTGGCCAGAAGCCACTGTCTGAATGCCAACACGAGAGCGCAAGGAGACACACCTGAGCTTGAACATTTTTTGGATCCGTAGCCAAAAGGAAAAGCACATAGCTGTTTTGATACATGTTTTTTTATCTTAAAACTCAGAAGCTAAAGGATATGCTTCATTTCCTAGCAATCAAATCAGGGTGTAAAACCCTGAAGAAAATCGCTGACCCGCATTCTCACAGTTTGCCAATAACAGTTAATTAAAATGCATACTTTTTGTTTTTTCCATTAGATGAACAGGTGAAAGCAGGTTATAAGAGAGTATAGTTTCCTGGTATTTCTGTCTCTATGGATTTGCACAGACGAGCCACCACGCAAAATGAATATCAATAGAGTAGGAGAGGCAGTGAGCACATAAGATGGCATTTAGCAGCGGGAAAAAAATATAATAATAATAATAATAATAAAGGCCTGTCAGCAAAATAGCCTGTATTGGAAGACTGACAAGCCATGAGTGATATTGTGGTTAGGATTACAGCCTCTTGTATGTTAACGTGTGTCGCTGATTATCATTCAGAGGCACCCTTAACACATCATTACAGCGCTATGAACTGCGTGGGTCACACCATGCCTTAATAAACAGCTAAATCTAAGGAGACACACAGGGACCTTTTTAGCACTGGCAGCTGGTGTGTACAGCTCTTATGCACTTTCACACAAGAGAAAAATCCTGCGAACAACAATTCAAATCCCAGTCTCCCTTAAGCAGCATCTCTCTAAACTACTGTAAGTCTGACCCTCAGTCATGGTCACAGAGGTAAAGTTTTTTTTTTTGTTTGTTTTTTGTTTTTTGTCCACCCACATAGGCTACATATCAAATGTTTTCCCTATTCCCAGTAGTTAGACTAGGATTTCAGTACTATACATTTCCTTGACCTCACTGCATATGATGTTAAAGTGTCCACTGTCCACGCGCACAGGATCTGATTTAGGCATGATATAATATAATAGCTACGTATACAGTGGAGCGGATTTCACTTCATTTGCATGAGTTAATAGGGTAACACTATACTAGTGGATATGACAGCTAGTCGTTTTCCGTTGTGACAGTCTAAGATAGAGGGGCTTCATTTGAACTCCCAGCTCCCGTTTAGTCACATTTCTCTTTCATCTCTCTCTCTCTCTCTCTCTCTCTCTCTCTCTCTCTCTCATATCTCTCTCTCTCTCTCTCTCTCTCCAAACCTGGCTTGAGTGTAGCGCTAAAATGTTCTGTCTGTTTTCATCTTATCTGTCTAAATCCATCATACGTCTACAGATCAGTGATAGAAGAGCAGCATAGAGAGCACAGCAGCTATCATGCTGTTGTGCATAAGGATAGAAGTGGAGTGCCAAACTTACGGATGACAAGAGTCGCACACAGCCCGAATCTGCTCTTTAGGCTATACAATCAGCATTTCATTCCCATGCCTACAAAGGAGACACACAGCATACTCACGCAGCTCAGCTCAGCTCACCGAAATCCCAGAGACAGTGGAAGGAAAGGATCAGTCGCACTGCGCCGGCTTTTAATGGTTGAAGGCGAACTCTAGCGGTTAACAGTCTGCTGACCGACGTGCTGAAACGCTCTCTCTCTCTCTCTCGCTCTCTCTCTCTCTCGCTCTCTCTCTCTCTCTCTCTATTTCTCTCCCTCCAAAACCAGCAGGAAGTTAAAAAAAAAAGTAAAGCTCAAACCTCAATGCAATACAGTGACGACCCCAGCCCTAGAGACCTGCCGATGCGCGTTCGCACCAGCCAAACGCAAATTGCGCAAATGCAAAGTCCACCAAACGTGTTTTTTTTTTTTTTTCTTTTTTTTCTTATTTCTTTTTTAATTCTCCATTTGCACGCGCACATTTAGATAAAAAATTGTATTATGGTCAAGGAAAAACACAAGTTTGTCACCATTTGGTTATCACCTCGCACCCCCACAAAAAAAAACAACAAAAAAAAACCAACCAAGTCCTGAAGAAGCGAGTCCTCGTGCTATTTGTTGCCAATACGATGATGCACGAGAAGAACAGGTATATATATATATATATACATAGGCTACGCTCGCGCCTCACGAACGTTTGGCTGTAAGCGCGTGCCGTTCAGGCGCTGAATTCCGAAACGTTATTAGTGCTTGCATATAGGCTACTTACCGGAGCGGAGAACCCGTTAAGTCTCAAAGAAGCTCGCTAGGTCATCATGAACCCCCGACGTGGAGGCGGCAGTCTATACAATCCATGCAACTCTCTCTCTCTCTCTCTCTCTCTCTCTCTGAGCTCCGTTAAAAGAACGCGCGAGGGGTTTGCAGGCTTGCGCCGCACGTCGCGCGCGCTCTCTCACTGCGCACCTTTATGTATTCCCGAGGCGAGGCGAGCGCGAGGCAGGGAGGTTTGTCCGTCACCGCCGCGCGCGCTTCTTTATGTGGTGTCACAAAGCACGGGTTCACCATTCCCAGCGCTTTCTTATTTACTTCAGAGTACTCTTTCACTGAGCCACAGGTCCACTTGTGGCCGAAGTAAAGCTCATAAGAAGATTGCGCGTGGCCGCAGGGCTATAAATGCTGCGGATTCATCAGAGGGTAATTGAAAATCCCTCATTCGCTACGTAGTTAGACCTCACTGTGCATCCCGAAGAGAGGGGGGAGAAAACACTAAACACATTAGGTGTTATGAAGGTTTTCCCTCACACAGGCCGTTGAAATGTCTAGAAGCAGAAAATGAAAGAGATGGAACTTGCAATATAACCTTATTATGAACAAGATTCTTTGTGTAAACAAGATTACAGCAGAAGAGTGCACTCAGAGTGGATTAGCACTCCACCTCACATATCACAAACGGCATCTTAGTCTTGGGGTGTGTTCTTCTGTAACAAAAGATTCTGATTTAAGTCCTGAAATATCTCAGTGTATTATCCGACAAAAACAGAAACAATAACAATATTTGCAACTATTAAACCCGGCTATGATTTGAGGCTTCATACAGATTCCAGACAATTCATATCTGCATTTGGGCACCTACTGAATGTTGAACTTCTAGTGTTTTAAAACCAACTCGCATGTTCTATGATTTTAACAACACTACTTTAACTATTTTAACACGTTTTTGTGTCATATCATGTATAAAAAAAAAAATGGAGAAACAAATTGTATAGCTGACCAGCACATCATGTGTTTGATTACATTACTGTTTTTTGTTTGTTTGTTTTTGTTCGTTTGTTTGTTTGTTTGTTTCCTTGCTTGCTTGTTTGTTTGTGGAGAGCACTTGTGAAAATGCTTCAGTTTTGCATTCTTTTCTAATTGAATACATTTACATTTATTCATTTAGCAGACGCTTTTATCCAAAGCAACTTAAATGAGAAAATACAAGCAAAGCGATATATCAAGCAGAGAACAATACAAGTAGTGCTACAATACAATATCTTTTAATTGAGCTCTAGAAAAGCAAAGTGCACAGAGTAGAGGTGTAAGAGCCAGAGTATGCGATTTGTTTGTTTGTTTGTTTGTTTTTTAGGATAATGTGGGGTTGGCATTTTAGGGGTTAGTTATGTGCTCATGGAAGAGGTGGGTCTTTAGCTGTTTTTTGAAGATAGTGACAGATTCTGCGGTCAGGATTGAAGTTCGAAGTTCATTCCACCACTGAGGGACAGTTAGTGTGAAGATCCTGAAAAGGGACCTTGAGCCACGCTGAGTAGGAACTACTAAGCATTGGTTGTTAATTGATCGCAGGTTGTGTGAGAGAATGTAAGCCTCAAGGAGAGTGTTGAGGTAGGGGCATGCTGTTCCAGACAAGGTTTTGTACGTGAGCATCAAGGTCTTGAATTTGATACGGGCGGCTACAGGAAGCCAGTGGAGGGAGATGACGAGGGGTGTGACCTGGGTTCTTTTGGGCTGGTTGAAGACGAGGTGTGCTGCTGCATTCTGAATCATCTGAAGAGGAATACAACAATGTTCATTACAAATGACATTATTGACAACAACTTGAGTGAAAAGTAGAATCTCTGAAATGTTCACATGAATTTTGGAGTTTATTAGTATTTGGTTCGTCCACTTTCTGCTTTAATGACAGTGTGGACTCTACAGGTTTGTGTAAGATGTTAGATCAAATCCTTTGGAGTTTTGCCTGAACACGTTCTTCGAAAGAAGAGATCTGACCTTTTGTACAAAGCATTTAACATGGTCAAAATCACAAATCTGTTTACATTTTAATATTGACCCAGAAATAGTGCAGAATCTTGAATATTAAATATTCAAGATATTGAACATTTACTTTCTTTGTTTTAAATATTTCCAAATTCTAAAACCTTCGGTTTATTTCCTATTTTAAATTTAAAAACAAACAACAACAATGTGGTATGAGATTTTTGGACCCCACTGTAAAAAAATAAATAAATCTGATCATACTGCATGTCTGTGATAGCATACTGTTTGTGTGAAAAGTAACACAAAGTTAACTGGACACATCAGCATTGAGAGTGTTTCGAAAGTGATGTCCAGTCGCCCTGATCATCACTTTGTATTTGCACAACTACAATACATGCTTCAAGCTGGCAGACACTTTGGCCCCCATTCTACACCTGTACTCCATCACAGTTACAGGTTGGTAAACTTTTATAGGGGGTTGGGGTTGCGCTGGCAGTCATCCCTGTGCTATCCTCATACACAATACACTGCTCTTCGGCTGGACCTGATTTATGGCTGCTGTCGTTCCCCCGTAATGCTGGCTGAGGCTGAGAGCCAGCGACAAGGTGCAGCAGCAGCCATTTCTGACAGGGAGGTAACATGCACTGGAGGCTATGCCACCCTGCCACCATGCCACCCTGCTGCTCTTCAGTACAGTGTGTGGGCACTGGCCCAGAGAATAGGATAGGGGCTCTGGAGCATTAGCCACAGGCAGCATTTTCTTCTAGGTGATGTATGGGAGGAGGCGTACTCAGGGCACACTGGGCCTCAGTGCTGCAGCAAATTTCCGAATTATAGTTGGGAGGCTGATGTGAAGTAGCAGGGTTAAAAACTCACCATGTAATAAATGGCTATCATCCACACACACTGATTTAAACTGTTATTTTTATTTTATTTTATTTTTGAAGAGGATTCTTCACCAACTCCGTACATTTATCACAGGATGCTCTCAGGATCTTTAGGAGGATGTTGTTCAATTAAGCCATGAGACCTTATCCTGGTCATGGCCTAGTCTGAAATATGAGTGTGCTTCAAAAATGCCACCATTTGGTAAATTAAAATGGCTACTTCATTGATTTTCTATTTTTCACTGACTCTGTTGCAGAACACTGTGAGATAGTTTTCTTATACTGGCAAATGGGGTTACTTAATAGTGACACTAAAGCATAAATTAAGTAGCACACTGCATGTCAAGGTATATACAGTATCTCACAAAAGTGAGTACACCCCTCACATTTTTGTAAATATTTGATTATATCTTTTAATGTGACA
>JANDJT010000141.1:8676712-8694334 GCA_024331685.1 Stegophilus panzeri | reverse complement strand
AGTATATGGATTGTCATAAATGGATTGTCATAAATATCCTCTCTTTGGATTTGTCATAGGTCAGCATTGGGGCAACAAGCATAACATAAATAATTCTTCATAGACATCTACTTTTGATTACATAAGCAGAATTTAGTGACCTCAAAAAAAGAAACTGAAAGTAATTGAAAGAGTTAAGGCTTTTACTATCAGGCTTGTGCAGAGAGTTGGCAGACAGAACCACTGCACTGGTCTGTCAGAAATGCAGATGCAATGCAAAAGCTTCAGTAACAAATCTGCCTCTAGCAATCGACAGAGACAGACACAGCGTTTGCACTCTAAATGAGCACCTTTTTTTTTTCTTTCTTTTTTTTTTTTTTTTTTACAAAACACGGGCAAAGCAAACTTTCCAAAGTGGTCTTTTGAGGTTTGAGTGATTCAATAATTTACATAAACACATGTTTGGTTGTGAGCAACGCCGGACTGGGTTCACCATCTGAGAGGCAGCAGTTCATTACGTAGGCGTTCCATTTGCATAAATTTGAATATTCAGGGACACTGTCTGGAGTGGGTGGAGACTGTATTTCCGCTCAGAGGCTGATCCGTATCCATCTCTATACTGAAGTGAAATTGAACACTACAATATGCAGCTTTCTATGCCGTAGATATTGATAGTGCATATACTGTAAATTCACTATTGTGCTGATGTTTTAAGAAAATCCACACCGATATAACAAATACAGCTTTTTATGGGGATAATATTTTGAGTGTTAAGGCCTTCCACCACCATAACAGTGCAAAAAAAAACATAACAAAACCCCTATAAGTACCTACGTACAAGATTTTTCAGAACAAATACTTCAGAGAGCCAGCTGTAAGAGATACAGCTCAGCAGGAAAGAAAGACAACTGCCACTCAAGGGTACAGGTGCTCGAGTACACATACTCTGTCGTGGCTGTCTGGATAAACACACCACTGCTACTAAAAATATCTACAAAAGACCTCCAGCAGGGACGATGTGCCTCAGCTTAGCCCTAGCTACTGAACGAAGCCCCTTTATCCCTATCCACAATGAACCTGACTGAAAAGCCATGACACTCAGGCTTTCAACAGCAGGTGCCCCTTTCACTCTTCTGTAGGTCGGACCCAAAATGGACTCTCCCAGGAAGCACTGCCTTGTGTTTGGCAAAATAAACTGGAATAACAGTCTGGAGTAAGCTATTTTGTTGGATTAATTATCAATAAACTCATTAAAAAAAGTAAAATAAATAAATAAATAAATAAATATAAAGTACTAACAGCGCTATCAACGCTCTGATGTCTGTGGTAAAGATAATGTCTTACATATTGATTATTTGGTGTAGACATTTATTTTAAGCTGTATCTTTTCACAGAAACCTGTGGATTTCAGTGGAGAAAAAAACTTATGACTGCATAAAGAGCCAGGGGCATGTAAACTTTTAAACAGGATGTAATTAAACAGGTGTAAAATGTTATGATGTTATTCTTATTTTTTCATTTAGTACTGCCCTTCAGAAACTATATAAATATATTTACTTTTCCCAGAAGACAAAATAATAACAATTTATACCGATCATCCTGGTCAAAAGTTTATACCCCCTGGCTCTTAATGTAGCGTGTGGCCTTCTTGAGCATCAGTGAACGTTAACCTTTCATGTGTTTCTATACAAGATGTCAAGATCAAATTCTTACAAATGTGCAGTTTATTAGTTGACCTCAGACTGATACACTTCCTAGGGGCAGAAGCAAGGTAGTTATTTTCACAGCAGATGCTGGACATGCATAATTTAACCTGGCCAAGTGCTTGTGTGCCAAGCCTGTGTATGTTGTTCACTTGTTTCTCTCTCCATCAACCATGAAGTATTGAGAAGTTGAAAAATGCTCACATCGCTGTTTCTCTCGTGCTCCAACCTCAGCGCATTCCTTTTTAAGGCTTGAAGCAAAGGGAATGGGAGCTGGAGAACAAGGAAAGGAATATGAGGTTCAATCTTGATTGATTGTGTGATGCTGACTACTGCTCTGCTGCTTTTGAACCTACTGTCAGCCTTGTCAACGATCTGCCGGCTGGCTCCTTTCACTCCAGCGGCTTATAGGGAGACTGATGGTGTGCTTGTGATCACTCCCGCTGTCTGGTCAGCGCGCAACCCTATTGTGCATGGGACAATGGCGAATCAGGGGCTTCAAAAAGAAGGAAAGACATGTATGAAAGAAGGGAGGAGGGTGTGGGGAGTGGGGGGGTAAATTCTGATCACACAGTTGTGAGGACAGAATGCATTTGAATGCTACGGGGGTATAAAGCATTCACTTGCCAGGCTGGCAGAAGATCTGCTAAATCGTCAGAGCTTCTGACATCCTGCCAAAGCGCTCATTTATACCGTCAACAATTTTATACTTCTCACCTGTGTTTTAGCACAGTGCTGCCCTGCTGGACATACAGTAGAGGAGACTTTGTTGGCAAGCTGCAGGTAAAGAGCTCTTTCGTTGTTGCTGCATTGTTGGCATGGGACATCTCTATTGTATGTCAGATGCACCAATGGTAAATATTTTAGCAGGTCTGATGCCCTGAATATCATGTTAATGTGCTCTGTGAAGCTCAATATCTTTTGTTGTTCATGAGATATTCACTGTGTTCAGTTAAGAAGGACTGGGGAGAGTAAAGTACACCAAACTGTAGGCAGAATGTGTGTATGTGTATGTGTGTGGGTGGTTGTGTGTGTGTGGGTGTGTGGTTTGGGTATATGATGTGATCCAAGCAACAAAGCACAAGAGCAATAAATGCATCTCCATTCAAACAAGCATTAGTGTGAAATGTTAACGTGCACTTTTTTTTTAAGGTATGCTATTCTCTAATGTCTGCAGAAGCGCTGGATTGTTACAGAGGAAGAAAGCTATGAAATAGGGAGAAAGAAGGAGCAGGAGAAGTAGGAGGAGGATGAGAACAGTTTTAAGTTCCACTCCAGCTCCAGCTCAGTGGTATCTCCTCTGTGCTGGGATGATTTTAGGCCCTTTCCCATCAGGATGCCCACTAGTCTGCAGCTGTCTGTTCACAACCTGCCAGGATCCCCCCCCCCAAAAACCATCCACCCGCTCCTTCCTTCACCATCCCCTGCTTCTCATTCTCCGTCCTCAGCCATGAAACAGGTTCCAGAACACTATATGACACTGCACAAGCTTGATGAGAGCAAACAGACACACAAACCGCCCACACATCAGCGCCAAAGTGATTCCTAGCTCACGATGCAGAGCCGAACAACAGATTGAAAAGTGTTCGTTCGGGAGCGAACACAAAAAAACCCCAGATACCTAAACCCTCATCTGCATTTTTCCTCGACCAATTAGCTATACTAGAAATAGAGCCAAAGGAGGTCAAAAGCAGATCAAAGCAGCTACTTTTGGAAATTGTCCTGTTCGAACTAGATATTTTATATGCTGCTGCAGAAGGTGAATTTTTAAAGAACTGTTAAGCCTTCGGAATGATGAAGTGTCTTAAAATAAATCCCAGATTTGCTGTGCAATAATTGTTTTGAGCAGAAGGCTTTCCACTGGACTTTGCCTGGATTGATTCGTACTGGCTTGATGACACCAAATTGCATTCTGCGGACCTTGAACGCTGCCCGTTTTAAATTGCAGGACTGCGCAGCCGAGTAACTTTGGCAGTTCAGTGGAGACTGAAATGACAGGTTTAGTTTCAGAACCGAGGATCACGCTGAGCAGCTGGCTTATGCTCTCAATTTGCCAAGATCGCTGACTTCTATTGTCTGCACCTACAGAGGTAGCTGAGTGACCACTGGCAGAGTAATGACAGCTCTTCAGTCAGGCTACCTGCAGCATCCCCATGTCCCTTACCCAAGCACACACACATACGCACACAGTGCATTTGAAATCCCAGAAAAGTGATGTACTTTTGTTTTGGGGTTTGTTAATTAACAGAGGGTGTTCCTCTGACTGAGGCAGGAGTTTAATCAAGATTGGATGTGTCCATTAACCTCCTCCTAAGCAGATTAGCCTGACACGCTAACCAAGCTTCATTAAAGAACAAATTGATTCATGGGGGCCTGTTGGGTGCTGGGTTTTAAAAAATAATTGTTTGCACTCATTTGGAAACTGTCAGCATGCTAATAGGTCAGTGCCATTATGCATGTGCTGAAATTAAAACTCTCCTTCGTGAATTCCCTCTCTGCGGATTTGTTTGGTGCTAAAAGGCTGAATGAATTAGAATTAATGAAATGTTTCCCTCTTTTCCTTAAGAAGGGTCCAAAATTGCATTGTTTTATGAATTATATGCTTGCACAAAGCACATCTCATGCCATAAATAATTCTACCTTAATGCAAAAGTATTTACTGGGAAGCCAGGATCTTATAGAGATCAAATATCTGCACTGTAAGTAAAAATCGCCCAGGAATGGCCATTGAGACACCATCTTATTAGCAGTCTTGCAAAAGGAAAAAGAATCTCTCAAAGACAGAGATTTTTTGACATCCTCCCAATTAATGAGGAACTATAGTGGAAAAATGACTGATGCTGAATTGAAGGCATGGAAGGTGTTTCATGACAGGCCTTCTCTTATCACATCTGGCTTGCCAGATTGCAGAGCAGATAAAGTGGCACATGGTCAACTTTACCTACCATAAACCTCTCTCTATCTCTCTCTCACTCTCTCTCTCTCTGTCTCTCTCTCTCTGAACCTTGTCTCTTCTTTGCTAAACTATCTAATATCTCCAGAAGAGGAGTCAAACTTCTATCAAACTTTTATCCACTGCCATGGTGGCACAGAAACATATCATTACCACTGAATCTGGCATTTCTGTTGTCTTGAACTGCGTCCGTCTTAAGAGATGTGAAGCAGAACAAGCACTTCAGTAGTCACACACCAAGTCCTGCATGAGCTTTTCCCCAACTGGGAATTTCACATCCTAAAACATATATCCAAGCTCCACAGGGAATCCTTAGCAGGTGGCTTTGCTGTTTTTTGTTCTTGGCAGGCTTGTCACATTTTTTTTTTTTTACATTTTTTACAAGACCAGACTATGATGAGGAAGTGTAGTAGACTCAATGATTTATACACTCGTTAATAGACTCATCATTGTGAGTCTTTCAAGGGCAAAACTCTTCAATGTATACACTATCTAAGCTGAATCAATTTCTGTGTTTCAGTGTTTATCAACCTTGAGCTATTTTTGGTATGAAATGTTTGTACATGTTGTGGGAGAGAGATGGAGAGAGATTGGTTATGATCCGCTGAGTTTTAATTAAAAATATTTTTGTTTTAAGATTAAGGCTATTTTAGTTATAGTCACAAAACATTTTTAAGTATTAATCTAGTAGTTAGACTATAATATTGTCATTTATGCGTATACACCCATCATCCATAACATTAAAACCACCTGCCTAATATTGTGCTGTGGTATCTGGCACCAAGACGTTGGCAGCAGATTCTTTAAGTCCTATAAATTGTGAGATGGGGCTCCATGGATCGGACTTGTTTGTCCAGCACATCCCACAGATGCTCAATCAGATTGAGATCTGGGGAATTTGGAGGACAAGTCAACACCTTGAACTCATTGTCACATTCTTCAAACAATTTCTGAACTATTTTTTGCCGTGTGGCAGGGTGCATTATCCTGCTGAAAGAGGCCACTGCCATTAGGGAAGACCATTGTCATGAAGGGGTGTACTTGGTCTGTAACAGTGTTTAGGTAGGTGGTACGTGTCAAAGTAACATCTGCATGAAGGCCATGACCCAAGGTTTCCTAGCAGAACATTTCCTGGAGCTCTTTTGTGGGATTGGACCAGACAGTCTATCCTTTGCTCCCCATGCTGCCCATGACCCTGTTGCCGGTTCACCGGTTGTCCTTCCTTGGACCACTTTTGGTAGGTACTAATCACTGCAAACCATGAACACCCCACAAGACCTTTCATTCTGGAGATGCTCTCACCCAGAATTCTAGCCATCACAATTTGGCCCTTGTCAAAGTCGCTCAGATCCTTACGCTTGCCCATTTTTCCTCTTTCCAACACATCAACTTCGAGACTGACTGTTTACTTGCTGGCTAACATATCTCACCTCTTGATAAGTGCCACTGTAATGAGATCATTCACTTCACCTGTCAGTGGTTTTAATGTTATGGCTGATCAGTGTATACAGTACTTTTACGCTAATGTTTTTTTCAGATAATCAAGATTAGCAACATTTGCACTGCAATAAAAGACATCTTAGCTAATGAAATTATCTTAAATGTGATAGAATTTATCTAGTATGAAATATTAGATACATTTGACTACATTCAAGATATTTCCACTCGCTGTCATTTTACACAACCTGTTGTCCTGTTTTCTGCAACATCGTGGGGAATGAACAGCATGGCTATTTAGCTATGCTGAAGGTGCAGGAGGTGCTTGTGAGCTACCTCTCTACATCGATGGCAGGTAATTTAGGGGGGCCAGCTTTGCTATCCAAGGCATGTAAGGCCACCTCGGCGCTGGTGAGCAAGGCCTATGCAGCAGTGGGTCTTGCTTGTGGGTCACTGCATACAATGGCAGTGTTGCAGGCCTACCAATCAAACCTGCTGAGTGAACTTGACATACGGCATACTTGGCATTCAGCCCCATCATGTCGAGTTTGCCAGCGCTAGTGTGAGGGAGGCATAGAAGGCGAGTGTGGCAGCCCGCCTACCCCCATGAAGAGTCAGAGGAACTGGGTGGTCACAGTCGCATCCTGCTAATAGGTCTGATCTTAGAATGGTCATAAAGGCCAAGCAGACAAAGGAGGAGCAGTCCTGAGGGGCCGTGGAGAGACGTATCAGGGGACATGAGGTTGTTAGGGCAGTTCGCCCCAGTACTATTGTAGGGCCTCCCCTAACCAAGGCTGTCCCAAGTTTTCACTGTTCTCTGGCCAGTGAGTTTTCACAGGGCAACAAAATCTGATGCTTTCCCTCTACTAGAATGTGAAAAAGTTAACGTCACTAAAAGACCATCTGGCAGTGTGGAAACTGTTCTTTGTACCATAGAAAAGGGTTACCATGTCCAGTTCAGAGCTCGACCCCCCCATTCAGTTTTTACAGCGGTTATTTCCTGGTCTACAAAAAAGATGGGAGTATGCGGCCAATTTTAGGTCTGCGTCATCTGAACCGTACTCTTTGGACATACAGGTTCAAGATGCCGATGCTCAAATTTATCGTTCCACAGATTCTGTTTGAGGACTGGTTTGTGATGATAGACCTAAAAGAAGCATATTTCCACATAGATATCGCCCTGTCACGGGAAGTTCCTGAGGTTCACGGTTTGGAGGCAACACAATATTGAGTTCTTCCCATTAGACTAGCTTTATCCCCTTGCACCTTCACAAAGTGCGTGGATGCCATTCTGGCTCCCTTGCAACTCCAGGGCATCTAAACTACAAATGGACGATCCGGGGAATTGGTCAGAGGATGAAACCTCTGAGAGTAATCAGTGACACATGGCGATGCCTAGGTGCTCTGAGAATTTGGAAGTGTCCCCAATTTCTAACCTTGGGTCACACTCCAGGGGTATCTCCTTATCTCAAGAGAGTAATGACAGATGCCTCCCTCATGGGCTGGGGTGCAGTCTTAGATGGCTGTCCAGCTTGCGGTCTTTGGAGTGTCCCTCATCTGGAGTGGCATAGAAATCGCCTAGGAATGCGGGCCGTATTTTGAGAACTGAAATTCTTTCTTCCTCAATTAAGAGGTCACCATGTGTTAGTTGTGACAGACAACACAGCAGTGGTGTCATATATCAACCACCAGTGAGGGTTACATTCATGCCCCCTGTTCAGGCAGGGGCAACTAATTCTTCTCTGGGCAGAGGGAAAGTTCTTGTCAGTGAGTGCAATGTACATTCCAGGCAACTGGAATGTGGGGGCAGACATCCTCCTGAGGCAGGGGCTGAGGCCTGGGGTTTGGGGGCTCCATCGTCAAGTGGTGGAGTCCACATGGCAGAGGTTCGGCCAAGCGGAAGTGGATGTGTTTGCCTCCAAGGAGACAACACACTGCCCGCTGTGGTTAGCCCTCACTCCTCCCGCACCATTGGCGCTGGACGCCATGGTGCACATGTGGCCAAGGTCACATCTATATGCTTTTCCCCAGATCGCTCTGCTCCCACAAGTTCTAGCAAGAGTTCACCAAGACCGTCTACGTCTGCTGCTAGTAGCACCTTATTGGCCAGCTCTAATATGGTTCTCAGAGATAATATCCCTGCTAGAAGGCATTCCTTGGGAGATTCCCGTCGCAGGGATCTACTGTCTCAGGCCGGAGGGCTGATTTATCACCCTCGGCCAGAACTATGGAAACAGTGAGTCATTGCGTAGCTTTGTCAAACTAGGGCATGCCTGTGAATTGGGTCTTCGCTTCAGATATTAGAGGCTGACAGCGTGGTTCACAGGTGCCATTTTTATATCGCGCAACATGCTTAATTGCCACGCCACCTGATCACGGCAGGCCTATAAATAGGCATGATGTTACACAAGCTTCAGATACCAGTCACACGCGAGGGCGCTTCCCACAGCATAAAGCTCATGTTTTCTTTTTCCGTCTTTGTCAGAATAGTAATATTCTGACTTGATCACCTTTTTGAGTGCTCAACATCCCATAACATATTTGCAGAAAAGACTCGCTGGTGCGACACAAAGGAAGATGTTGTTGAGAATGTACCTGCTGTGAGATCAAATGATATATTTAGCATAACAGATGTTCATGGCATTGCCTCAGGGACTTCCTCATGTGCTATTGCACAATGTGCTGCAAACACACTTGGTCACACGGGTGCATTTAGGCACATTTTTCACTCACTCTTCATACTTGGGAACACGAACTCACTTAATAATAACCAAACTCAAAATGTGTCAGCAATGCTTAGTCACAGACTGACAGAGTTACTCGATAATGTTAAGAAACTGACAATATTCACATGAAACCATGACGTACACATGTGGTATGTAAATGAGAACATGCTAACTGATCCCTATTAGTGAGAACTGTTTGCATTCTTGAGTGATGAATTTCTTTTATATTTCTGCTATTTTTAGTTGATTTAATTTCCTAGAAAAATGAAACGGCACTGAAACCAAAATGGTGTTTTGGACTGCTGGAAATACTGTCTTGCTGTAATGAACATGCTTGACCCGTTTCTCATGTCTGAGGGTATAATCATCTCCAAAGGGCCTGCTCTGCCACTATCATCACATTTTTCCAGCCATCCTAAATCAACCCGTTCCTCTTAAACCAAGTGACTAGACGTTTTTTCATTTTGCCCTTTGGTTTAAGCTGCACCGTATGAAAGCTGCCAGCCATCTGCAAGAGCGTCTCAGTGAGAAAACTGGTCTGACACTGCATGTACCCGCCTACAGAGATTATGCCCTACTCCCTGTATGAGGGCCAAGATGTCCTACACCATGGATAAAGGACAAAACCACTGTGATTAGTGATGTCAGGGAGACACTAGAGCTCTTTTCTCTGTTGTCAATAAATTGTTAAGATCTGCTAACAGCTTTTTCAGAATACTGCCAGCTCCCATCAACAGACATTTATCTCCTTTTAAAATGCCAAAGAAAGTACTCTTGCATGCTATTAGAAAAAAAAGGTTCCTTAGGGGTTCTTTGAATCGTAAAGGGTTCTTAGACTTCTGAACTGTTTTGTAGAAAGAGCTTTTAAGGGTTTCCTCAGTGCAGGGGTCATAACCTGTGGTTTGAACATGGACCCAGATAAACATATGAAAACAAACTGTCTATATCTCAGTGATTCTAGTTTTCTAAACATGAACCATCTCTGCCCCAGTAGCAGATCCTCTGTTGAGGTTTATCCAATCACATGCATTTATGTAGCTGAAGGCAGCTCATCAGACCAGAGACTAGTCACAGAGCTAGACACATTAGGTCAGACAGGGAAGAGTTTTCACACATTTTTTTATTTTATTTACTGTCTCTAGGGGGGCACAGTGCCTTAGTGGTTAGCACACTTGCATCACACCGCCGGAGTTGAGGGTTCGAATCCTGCCTGTGCCCTGTGTGCACAAAGTTTGCATGTGCACAAAGGGTTTCCACTCCCAGTCCAAAGACATGCATTGTAGGCTGATTGACATTACCAAATTAGTCAGTAGTGTGTGAAAGTGTGTGCAATTATCCCCTTTCATGGGTTGGCACCCCGTCCCGGGTGTCCCCCACCCTGTGCCCCGAGTTCCCTGGGATAGGCTCCAGGCTCCTCTGTGACCCTGTGTAGGATAAGTGGTACAGAAAGTGGATGGATTTACTCTCTCTGGTCTGCAAACTGACACCATGGCTTGACAAATAAAAAGAGGAATGGACAGAGAAGTGTATGTATTTATTCTCCCCCCATCAAATTCAAAATCTATGTCCATGGCACAAGTTAAATGTGGTAACTTGAAGCACCACTACAAAACAAAACATTCCCACTTTAAACTGATCATTAATGGTTAAGCATTAGAAAGTGGCTTAGAGGTCATTCAGGTGTGTTAGCTGCTTATACAGGCCTTTGTAAGCAAGCATTAGAAATGCTAGTTGAATACCAACAAGGAACCCATAAGGGTACTAGATAAAATACTATCAAGGCATTCAGAGCTGCTACCTTTCACCTAAGTCCTATGCCTACTTCAAGCCATGTATTTTCTCTTTCAGTCCTTTCATAAATAATCTGTATTGCTTTGCTTTCTAGCTTTGATGTGCCCAAACTTGCAACTGGCTGCAATCAGTCCAAAAAGTCAGGGGTTGACCCCGCGGACCTTAACATTAGAGACTTATTTTACCTTTTACTTACTTAGCAAATCATTCAAATGTGCATTAGTGGCCCAGCTAAAAGAACACACTAACTATGTTTCCATCCACATATTTTTCTGCAAATTTTGGGATATTGCATAAAAAAAAAACGCTGAATGGAAACACCAGATGTGAATAAAGTCTCCAAAATGTGCATAAAAACTTATGTGCTTTATTGAGGCATATCATTTTTTTATTCGATAAGAAGGCATGCGCATAAACTACGATGGAAACACATTTACTGAATAAATTCTTCAAAATAAAATCATGTGACTTTGCTTCAACAATATATCTGCCTCAGAAAAGTAAAAATGGCAGAGAACTGGGGCACAGTGGGTCACATAATTGGACTAACCAGAGGACCAATCTTATGCTGTTACACAGCATCTCAAATATTGTTTTCATCATTCTGACATGCCTGAGCCAAAGTCTGTCATTGAAATGATTTGGTATTATTGTCTCCCAGAACTGTCTCACATGATTCTGTTCCCAAATATAAAGTATCCACCTCCAATTGCAAGATACATGAGGTTTGTGATAGCGTTTTGTCTGTGTACTCTGAACCACAAGTTATTTATTCTATTGGACAAAGAGCACTTGTCTCCCCTGGAAGTGACGATTTGTTCTCTGGAACACATGGGATGGAAACAGTGCTTTATTCACAAATGTTTCATGTGATATTCCAATTAAGTTAAATTTGCAACTTTGATGGAAACATGGCAAATGTCTCCAGTGACCTGGTGAAGAAAGTTTACAGTAATCCTTAATGCTAAAACTTTACCAATACTTTGTTAAACATACTTATTCCGTTGGAACTTATTTCTGCCTTTTACACAGTGTGGCATTACATACTACTTAAAAATGACTAGCCTTATTCTTATTATACTCATTTGGTTCATATCTTATGTCACAGACAGACAGCAATTTGTTTCCAGTGCTAGTTTTAGGTCTGACTTGTCTCACCTCCAGCTACAGTGATTACACACACACACAATTAAATACACAATAATCCATCACACAGACTGTACAGTAAGTAATACAAATGTCTTTTGGTTTGTCATGCTTAAAGAGAGTACAAAATAGTGCAGACTTTATAGGGATAAATGTTGAAATACACAGTAAACATGAATTGTTTCTTTTGTCATTTTTTTTTTTTTTTTACACTGTGTTTGTTTAACATGTCCATTAATAAGAGTCTATATTTATTAGTAGCAACAGTTATTATTGTGTTATGATGCACTTGATCCAAACATACAAGACTGATGAATAGACAAAAACAATCTATACTGCATGACAGAGTTCACCTGAGGTCAGTTATGACTCAGAGAAAAAGTGAACATTGCCAAATATAGGACTAAAAATAGGCAAAAGCTTAATTGGTGGATCTTTAGAAACTCTCTTAAAGTTTTATGATCGCACAGAAGATAAATGCAGGTAAGCTCAGAGATCTGTTCGGAATTGTGAATCAGTGCTGCTGTACGTCCACCATATGAATACATTTATGCATGAATAGCATTAGGAATGAACAAATCTGTTCAATCATGACTCAAAAAAAAACAACTGTTTAACCACAATTAAATATTACTTGGATGTTAATACAATATTTACCACATGGCTTTGATAGAGTTGTGTGATGACGGAACATTCCAGCAAACTCTTTTTTTTGTTTTTAGGACATGTGCTTTTCTACCATCTACCGTGATACACATTAGAAGTCTGCATCATGTGTATTTTCTTACTGCAGCTTGTTTTCATTAGGACTTGTTTTCAGTTGAGTGCTGCAGGAATGAGTCTTAAAACCTGGAAATTAGTTAGTATTTTTGCACATCCAGTTCCATCGTCCTGAAGTCAGTGAGTTTTTTTTAATGGGGTTTTGGTTAAATGCCTGAAATAAGGTTTGTGATTAACACAAGCTCAAGATATTTTCACATTTTATTCTACGGCATAAAATACATCAGTAATACCCGACTCCTGATTTTTAAAGCTTTTCCGTTTCTTGAAAAAGGTGGTTGCTAACTAGTGGCTAAATGGGACTAGGGAGGTTGTCAGGGACATTAAACATCGTCACGCCAAACAGAAAAACCCATCTACTACAGCCTCGTTGTGTTTATACTCAGTTCTTTAAGTATGTTATGCTCTTGCAAACTATTCCTACTCAAACTTTCCAACTTGTAGATTTATCCATTTATAGTATTTTCTAATTGTATTGTTTTTTAAATAAAGATTGAAAGAGTTGTCTGAAGCTTCGTGATGGTGACGTTGAAGTCACGTGGCCGTGGTGTAGTTCGTTTATAGCCTAACTTTAGCTTCTTACTTCTGGTGATTGTATTTAGGCCTCAAAATTCATACAAGTTGTGTTATTTGTGAAGATTATCTTGATGAACAAAATGTGTAAGAATCATAAACTTTTGTTGGTCACAGAGTTTATTATCTGCAATAATCTAAAAGCCAATGGAAAAATCCTATTGGTTTTATTGTCATGGGAACCAGGGTGATGCTAACGTCCGGGTTGGCCTACAAAAATATGTCATCCCTGCAGTTTGTAGCTGCCCTTGCTACTCAAGCAAGCAAAATGTACCAGATCAATCTGCTGGTGGCGCTGTAGTGCAGCATTTTCCAATTTAGTCTATAACTCATGGACCATTGCTTTGATTCCTTGGCTAATTTTGAAACAACACACAATTTGGACTGTTAAGTCACTTCAATTTTGTGCAAATTAGCATAATGTGTGAACATTTGTGAACTAGGTACTAGTTCAACATTAGTGTCAAATTATTCTGTAGCATTTGAACCTTAATAATTATTTAAAACCTGTTGAGAAACTCATAATTGGTTGTATGGATTCACAGAGTGCAGATTCTGAGGATGTGTGCAAAGTCTGAAAGAACTATTTCTCAGGAAATTTGATATTCTTCTATATCTTTGTTCTAATTTTTCATTCATTCATCTTTAATAACCTCTTTATCCTGGTCAGGGTCTGTAGGTGATTCCAGAGCATATCCTGAGAAACACTGCGCACAAATCAAGAATACACCCTTGATGTGATGCTGGGGCACCATGCATACACACACACACACTCACACACACACACACACACACACACACACACACACACACACACACACACATTAATTCATCATGAAACTTGAATGGTATGTCGATCTTTCCTTTTTTTCCCTCCCGATTTGGTAAATTTGATATTCTGCATCTTTTACCTAATCTGTAAATGATTTCTAAACATGGATTCATACATAAAACCGGGCTATAATTGGGCTGTCATCATGAAACCTGAACAGTCTGTTGATCTCTGGTCTCTAGTCTTCTGTGTTATTTGCAAAAATCTCCCCACTGAAGGTACTACTTGCAAACACTGCTTGGACCCTTGCTGCTATATTTAATTTTATCTTTGCTTTTTTTCTGTGGTATATTCGTCATCTTGAGACAATGCTTGAGACATAGAGGGGATCATTATGGATAAAGTGAGAGCCCAGGGATTCTCAGACTCATCAACCTTTGATAGACCATTCGTATTTTTATAGAGCGGAAACATCTTTTGTGTAGTTTTGTAGCCACATGATTACACAAGTTTAATAAAGACTATTCCCTGATCATCTCCTCCCACATGTTTCAGCTCTCACTTTATCATGTTTCTTAGCAGCACAAAGGCAGGCATGATTACATGCCTGTTATTTTTCCTGCCTAAACTCCAACTTTGCAAGTTTTCCTGTACTGAAGAGTGTAATCACACACTGTTAGGATTGAGAATCGATATCTCGGGACAAGCCCCCGAAAAACTGTTCGGATTTGTGGATCGATATCCCAAGACAAGTCCTCAGAAAACTGTTAGGATTTGGAATCTTCAGGTTACGATTTTTAAGAAGAGACAAAAGTAAACAAAAAGACACAAAAAGACGGCGCCATCGCCCCTCTATACACTTCCCGCACTAAGCGCTTGGGAGAGTTTGCCAAATAACACACAGACACAAAAAGTTCAAATGGCAAGAGCTCTCATTTATTCAAAGAAAGGCAGGGTATATATCATGTTTGGGACACAACACAGACAATGGGTTAACTATTGATTGGCTAGGCAGAAGGGCATATTTACATAAAACAGGAAGCATGTCAATGTAATCCCTGTCAACACAATATATGGTTTTCAGGAAGTCTTAGGAATAGGAGCAAATGATATTCAGGAAAGTATGTAAATGTTTTTAATCAGCAAATGCCCACAGAGCTGATACACACTGGCAGCTTTCCAAGTTTAATCTCCACAACATGTCATAACAATACTGCTGAAAAAAAATTAAATACCTGTGTCTATGTATACATCTCTGTATTTATATAAATGTATGCAATTATATGTTTATTTGCATGTATGTATATATACATGTACACATAAGAACCAACGTTTAAATCACCTATTTTACATTTTCATTTACATTTATTCATTTAGCAGATGCTTTTATCCAAAGCGATTTACAAATGAGAAAATGCAAGCAAAGCGATATATCAAACAGAGAACAATACAAGTAGTGCTACTGTACAAGATCCAGTAATTGAGTTCTAGAAGAAGCAAAGTGTGCAGAGTAGAGGTGTAAGTGCCAGAGTAAAGTGTTTTTTTTTTAAGAAAATAAATAAATAAATAAATAAATAAAATGATTTTAGTTAACTGTTAAGTAATTATTAATTAATATATGGTAATACTGTATAATTCCATTAAATTATAGGATTATAACTCTATTGTCATTATTCCTCTTAAGTAACTTTGAATTCTGAAGCATGCTGTGGTGTTTTGATCACCAGGGCTTATACCACAAAGTGAATCTGCCGATTTATGTTCCATGCCGGAAGATTTTGTCTATGCTATGTGATAAATTCAAGGATGGCTGTACTTCCTCAATGGCTTAAGGAGACAGCTTTAATGAAATGGCCTCTATGTGACAGGAAAATCTCCTCTAAGAAGATACAAATAAAAGTGATAAAGAAATTCCCACTATGCCTTGTTTAAAAGCCGAATACATGCACAGCGTTTCAATAAATGTATCAAATTACTTGGACCCCAGAAAACATTCATAAATATTTATAAGTGTATGCGAGTGGAAGATAATTTCTACACAGTACTCTATTAAAAATATATGTAAGTAAACACAGTATAGCCTCATGCTTTATAAAAACTGGAGGATTGGGTGAGATCCCCACTTCTAGGGCAGACTGAGAAAACAATACTTTTTCAGTGTTCATTGAAATGGACAAAAAAATCGAGTTACCGTTCACAATGTGTGACATCAATTGGCAAAGCAGATCTTTTTAGTTATACCTGATTTTACTCTATTTTCTCCAGCAGCACAATACACTGGCAGGCACACAGGAGTTTTACTTATTGAAATGTCTCTCAGAAATTATCATGATTGGTTCAGTCAGACGACCCATCAATTTCTTTCTGCTTGAAGAATACATTTCGATAACTGGTGCTGCTAAAAGGGAGCTAGAACATACTGCAGCTGCACCATAGCTTCACTAAAAATGTTGCTAAAATTGGTATCATTCTGGCAACCTGTACTAAAAAACAACACATACTTAATCCGATATGTTTTTGTCGGTCACACTCAGACATAATGTGTCTGAAATCGCTGGGTTTCATTTATTATGTGGCATATCGTCATATCGATTAACTTGTTTCAGTTGTGACTTGTAGCTACATTTATTAAAACAAAACAATTTCTCACTTCACTATAACCACAACAGGTGAATTGTTTATCTGTTTGTGGCAATTACACGAGTATGGATTTTTTGGTAAGCTATCTGATGCATCTTATTTCAATAACACACCAAATTTCTTGTCTTTTGTCACATGGGTGTGTGCACTAGATGATTATATAAAAACAGGGTATCACACACATATCAAGCGTTTTTCTCAGGGCTTAAAGGAAACCTCATAATCCCAAATCTCATGGAAATCAGCATAGTTCCATTATCACTTGATGCAAACAAGATGGAGCAGGACTTGTTCCCTTATATGCATGAATAAGAAGTGTAATCTTCTCTGTCAGTCTGGTTGTGGCCATTTTAAACAATCCATTATAAAGACCCATGTGCATTTGGCAGACAAAACAAGCTTGTCCCCATCTCTGCAGTCCATTTCTCTCTCTCTCTCTCTCTCTCTCTTTCTTTCTTTCTCTCTATGTATATATGTATGTATGCATGTATGTATATATATATATATATATATATATATATATATATATATATATACACATAGACACACACACACACACACACACATACTGTATATCCTAAGTCTGTGATTGACTATTGTCTGTATAAGTTGTCTAATTACATTGTTTATTGCCTGTGCACCTTTGAGTCTGGAATGAGATTACAGTGGTTAAAATTAAATCTGTTGTTTCATCCAATTGTAGCCAAATTAAATAAACAAAAAAAAACCCAGCAGCCTTGGTTTGTCCACTCTGCAGTTCTGTTCTGCTTGTATGTTCATCTCATTTCATGTTCTGACTGAAACATGGTTTGTGTATCAGCCCATTTTGTGCAAGCGAAGGGAACATATAGGCCTAACACATGTATCTGCAGGATATTCATTTTTAACCACACTATTCTTGCATACTGACATCTCATCATGAATTTAGTTACAGCATACCCACCATCTCAGAATGGACTACACTACTGAAATGAAGCCTAAGCAAAATAGTACTTCCCACTAGAGAGAGGCCTAAATATACATATGAATATACAGAATTTACTAACCTCTTTATCATATACTGTTATATATACGGTATTGTATATTATCCATGGATAATTTGGGTACTGTTGTACACAGTAT
>JANDJT010000141.1:8653993-8668278 GCA_024331685.1 Stegophilus panzeri | reverse complement strand
TACTACTATTACTACTACTTCTACTATTACTACTATTACTGCTACTACTTCTATTACTACTACTACTACTACTACTACTATTACTACTACTACTATTACTACTATTACTACTACTTCTACTATTACTACTATTACTGCTACTACTTCTACTACTACTACTTCTATTACTACTACTACTATTACTACTACTTCTACTATTACTACTATTACTGCTACTACTTCTATTACTACTACTACTACTGCTACTACTTCTATTTCTACTACTACTATTACTACTACTACTACTACTTCTACTATTACTACTATTACTGCTACTACTTCTATTACTACTACTACTACTGCTACTACTTCTATTACTACTACTACTACTACTACTATTACTACTACTACTGCTACTACTACTATTACTACTACTACTGCCACTTCTACTATTACTGCTATTACTACTACTACTACTATTCCTACTCCTACTACTACTACTACTACTACTACTACTATTACTACTACTATTACTACTACTAGATGATGTGCAGGCTCATCAATCAGTTCAATCTGACCACAACACCAAAGTCACTGAGAATCTCTCTGAGTACAAAGACCTGGAAATCTCACTCTCCTCCATTTGTACTTTTCTGTAATTATCCAGTCACATGATTTGTTGAGGCAAAGTCACATCAATTTTTTGATGCACATCAGGGAAATTATTTGGCAGATGTGTTTCCATCATAGTTTATGTGCAGGTCTTCTTATCAAATAAAAAAATTATCCGCCTCAATTGAGCGCATTTTTTTTTGCGTTTTTTAACGCGCATTTTGGAGATTTTGTTCGTACCTGGTGTTTCCTTCCAGAGTTTTTTTTTTTCATGTGATATCCCAAAATGTACATAAAAATACGTGGAGGGAGACATAGCTAATGATTGTAGTTGTGTCATGGAGTGCCAGAGCATTCTGCACACATGAACTGCCCGAAGTGCGACAGTACCCGCTTCCGGGTTGTCATTTACTGTGTTTACTTTTGACATGTGTGTTTTGTTTTGATTTCTGTCCTGTCTCTGCCCCTGTTATGTAATTGGTTCCTTCCTAACGTCTCAGCTGTTCTCGTTTCCCTCTTTGCACCACACCACTAGTGGCACCTCTTACTTCTTGAAATATTAATAATTAGTTACATTTTTTAAACAATTTTGTAAATTAATTTAGTTTTACCATGAATACTGATTATGAATAAAGAGTAGAAGTTGACTAAAAAAATACATAACGCCAGGACGTACAGTCATAATCAGCCAATTACATACACATACATGCTGCTATTACAACAGTGACGTAAATAATGGTCCTGAGAGCAAACTTTGCACAGCTAACTTTGTCTAAAACATTTAATGTTTAGCTTGATAATTCAACAATAATGGAAATTTCACAATGAATGGAAAGACCTCGTTCTGAGAAAGTTTAACACTTCCACTCGTCACCTGTAGATTTTCTAAAGGTAAGATGTCTTTTTGCTTTTTTTTGTCTTTGTCACTAGTATGTGGTTATGTGACCAGTGCTGGTCATTATTATTTACGTGAGGGCTTTATGGGTAGCCTTGCTCTTTAGCGTCATCGGGTGATGACATGATGACTTCTATAGTGTGCCACACTTAATCTTTGCTTAAAAATAGGTTTAGTAAAGTGTTATTATTATTATTATTATTATTATTATTATTATTATTATTATTATTATTGTAATAATTCTTGGTTAAGGTAATATGAAATGTGAGCCTCTCTTTACACTACTCACAACCCAAAATTAACTAGCTGCCACCACCTTTAATTACCCGGGGAGGTCCGGGAAAGGAGTCTTATCAAACACACTGCATCCACAATTATAAGGAACATATATGATACATTACTAACACTTAATTGTTTAAAATTATTATTATTATTTTAGCAAGGTGGGCGAGGTAGCCACCCCCACCACTGACACATCAAGGCCCCCTTGTTCCGAATGCCCTGGTGCTGACCCTGTGTGTGTTTCTGTGTTTTGTCGCCAGTACTCTACCGAGTCGTTCTGTCCTTTGTTTCTCTTTTCATGGTTTTTGATCCGCTTCTTGTTCTAGTTAGTGATTCTTGTTTAAGGCCTGTTTCACCTGTTTGGTGATCGCCTGACCCCTCGCCTGTTTTGTGACTGTGATTTTGCCCTACGATTTGCATTTGTCTGCCTGCCTTTATTCATTAAAAGCTTTAACTGCACATGACAAGTTCTCATTGGAGCACTAAGACTTTTTGGATCATACTCATAGGGACAAAGTGCTCTCTTTAGCGAGTAGAACAACAACAGCAATATAATAATAATTATTTAGTAGTAGTAGTAGTAGTAGTAGTAGTAGTATTATAATCATAATGTGGGTATAGTAGTGTGGCTATAGGAGACTTGGTCTTGCTGTGCATGCTGTTCTTGTTATTGTAATGAAGATTAGGAGGTCACTGATTTCAGTGATTAAAGTAGGTGCTCAGACAGAATCAAATTCTGTGGTTTTGGTTTTTAATCAAGATACATAGGTTTTTCACTGACATATAATCGATTATTACTTTTTTTTACAGTGAGTGAGATTGATAGTATTCTTTAATTTCCAATTCCTCCCAATAGTTGCTTTTTTTGGCAATGGTTAGTGCTGTAAGAAGTACTGCTGCTTTTCTTAGATCAATTTATGCATCTCCAAGCAAACATAGTGATGAGGATAGCAGGATGCGTTGGTTCAGCAGGAGGGATAATTGAATAGTGACTGGTTGGCAAAAATGCAAAATGGGTGGGCAGTACCATATGTCATGTATGTAGTTGTCTGGAATGTTTTGTGTGCAATGTGTACAGATTTCCTTGTCCATAAAGTCCATTTTATCTATTTTTACCCTAAATAGTATCTTCCGGGTTTCTTTGTATTGTATAACACTGGTCATGAAGAAAATGTCCTTTAAGATAAGTGTCCAGAAGGCAGCATTGGCAGTAACCTTTTTCTATTTAATTCTGGTATGAAAATTGTAGGATTTTCATTTGAATATTATACGATACATTTTGGAAGATGAATGACTAATGAGATCTGATACTGGTGGGGGAGCATATGATGGATCTGAGTTAAATTAAAAAAACAGGTTATTCTCAATTTCGTGATACTGATGCCTTTTTTTTGTGTGTGTGAGTGAGTGAGTGAGTTGTGAAATTTCCCCCAAGCTGATATCAACTCTGGATAGGGCTTTTGAACAAAGGTGGTGTCTGAGCACTGGACTGATGGATAGTAGATCTGAAATTCTACACGCCTTACCCACTGTTTGTCCAGTTTCTATCCACAGGTCATCTTTATCTGTTTGACGTATTAGAGTTGGTTGACAAAGGAATATTTTTGGGTGCTACAGTGAGTTTTAGATATTGGTGAATTTGATTCCAGGTGGTTTGCTTGTCCAGTTAAAATATAAGAAATGAACATTAATTAACAAACTGTTAATTAGAGAGCGTGGACAATTTATCCAATGTTGGAGTTTGGTTTTAGTTTTGAATAATGGATTGAAGTCGAGTTTGGGTAGCTCTAACAGATGGGAAGATATTTTTATGCCTAAATATGAATGTGGTTAATGCTTATGGGGACAGGTAATGTCTGGACTGCAAGTTCATGTTGAGAAGGATGATAGTGGATTTGGACTAGTTTATAGAGTAATTTTATGTTGTATGTTAGATGTCCATATTTCGGCATATAGCTGGAGTTAATGGTTCGATAAAAATAGAAAATAATACTTCAAAAAATGATATCTTTAGTAAGTGAAAATATCTTGAATAAAGTCAGATTGATTTAGTATTTCCTATTATGAGATTACAATTAACCAAATATAAGATTGCTAAAACCCAATTCTAGATATTTTTACTAAGTTAAAGCTTGAAACAGTCTTATTCTACTAGCAGATAATTTTGCTATTTTCAAGTATTTATTTCTAGAAAGCAGCAAAATTAACTGGCAATAGAACTAGACAATGTAGAGCTTGAAATGAGTAAAAAAAATGTATAGAAATAGGTTTATTAATCTTATATTTGGTTAATCCTAATTTTATAATACTAAATAAATCAATATCACCAATTTCCATACAGTGATGTCTACTCAGACTGTTCTTTACTGCAAAAACTGGCATCTTAGTAAGTGAAAATATCTTGAATATAATTTTTTTTTTACTATTAACTGTGGTCATAGGTGAAGTGCAAATATGTTTATTGAGCAAATGATTCTCAAAAGCCTAATTTGTTTAACATGTCAAATAAAATTTTACAGTTGACTTTGTTGAGGATTTTCCCTGCATCAAACAATACTCATATTGTTGTATGTATAATAACAATGTGTAAGTGTTGTATAATGTGTCCCATTAGTGTATGTGTGTTAGTCGTTGAGTGTCTACCTTTCATAATAATTTCCATTCTGGTAACTAGGTTCTTGCTTATAATTTTTGTGTCCATTTTAATGAGTAATAATGGTATGGTGTGGTCTGTACTGTATTTTAGCTGAACAGAGATTAGGGTTATTGGTTAGAGTATTCATTTCTGTAGTTAGTCTCATGTTCTGATTATTTCAACTATTAGTCTATTAAATAATGGTGCTAGTGAATTGCAAAAGGATTTAAAGAACTCTGCAGGAAAGCCATCAGGTTCTTGTGCTTTCTTATAGGGTATTTATTTAAGGGCATGATAGAGCACATCCAGTGCTATTCAACTGTCCAGTGGATTTGTTTGCTCCTCAAGTTAAATTTGAAAAATTGATATCGCTGAGAAAGGCATCGAGGATCTTCTGAGTCTGGTTCATTATGTGCTGAATATAGGTTTTCAAAGAACGCTTTTTTATATAGGTTTTCAAAGAACGTAGTTTTATGGTCCTTCCCACAGAGTTCTTGCTTACTGGGAATTTATTTAGTTTTTGTTTATTTGATTCATTGAATTTAATGATATATCTATGTAATAGCAATTAAAAGTGAAGGACAGCAAGCCAGGTCTGACTGATGCAGCAAACCTACTATGCCTAAAGTTAACATAAAAAGACCAGATTGACTCGGAAATGAAGGAGCTGTTGGCACAGAACAGGATTCGTTATTCATGAGTGATTCACCAGCAGACTCCAATAATGCTGAGTAAGCAGAGAGAAGACACAGCCGGTAAATAAATAAAACTCAAGAAATATCAATTCCACCAAATCCTTTTATTTGGTAGATGATGCATCCTATGTAGTGGTAAATGTGCATGTGTGCATCCATGTAAAATAGCATTAGAAGGCTGATGCAAAGTTTGAACATTACCAATAAATGCATAGTGTGATCACGTTGACTGTGAAAGAGACTAAGCTACTGTGGGTTTCAAAATAGTGATCAATAATGTTTTGTTTATATAGATTTAAACAGGTTTAAACAGCACAGTCAGTGGCACCTTCAGAATGTAGGGTTGCAATTTTATTCATTTAATTCAATTTAGTTAGTGCTTTTAACAACAGACACTATCATATTCCTACTGGATAGTGGGATTATTTTCATTACAGTAGGCAGGTTTATAGAGAAAATGCCAACAGTACTAAATGTATGATCATATTTTGAATGAGTTCTGAGATGAGCATAGGGTAGTCATTATGATTACAGCAGTAGTTTCTAGCTGTATCCAGATCAGATTATCCACGAAAGCAGGAAGATGAGTTTTAGGCATATATTGATTTAGTGGATTGTAAGTCTTGGTGTAAGGAGATGAAGAATCCAATGCAGGGAGTAGAGCATCAGGCAGGTCTGCAGGGTAAGAACAGCACGAGAATCAGGTCAGGATCTTACACTGGCATCATATCATACAGCTTGACAGACAGATAGAGCGAGAGAGAGAGAGAGACTTAAAAAGGTGTATAATGTAATCTGAATTTTTATCCAAATTTTTTCTATTGATTGTGAATTTATGCAATATATTATACCTTTTTTTTTTCTTGATATTGCTTTTATATTGCTTTGTAATAATATAGCTAATAATTATTGGTTATTATATGCAGTAATTCACATGCCTACAACCCCACACCCCTTTCCCGGCCTATCACAAATCCTAGAAAGCATCCCCAGTATGAAATTTTCATGTAATGATGTTGCATAATATGAAACATTTAATGATATTTGTCTAATTATGATTGCATATTTGGTGCAGCTATGGTTTTAATTTGGGCTAGGAGTTCATTAGCAGCAGCAAAGTACTACATGTAATGTAATGCTGCACTCAACTTAACTTGGAAGTGATCATTCGCAGGTCAGAGTGCCGTCATTTTCTAACCTTGCTGCTTTTGACATATGAAGTGGAAAAACAACATGAACGCCTCGTCCATGTTCGGCTTTTCTGAGCAGCAAACCGTGCAAAAGTGATGTATGCTGTATATATTCCTCTTCAAACAGTGATCTGTATAGTCAGTGTTATAGATTTAATAAGTAAACATGTCTGTATGTTGATTGATCTAAAGCAAATACTTGTATATACAGCATAACTCATTTGACCCTTTACTGCATGATGTTGCCATATGTCAACAATTAATTTATCTCTTTAGGCAATAATACAAAACTACTCTTTTCCTATGTAACTGGAAAAAGGGGGGATTTAACTATAACATAATAAAAAATGCCTTGCCAAATAACCAGGAAGTGCTGTTTCTTCTGCAATAACAAGGTGTTCAAAACTGATCCAAAACTGATTAAGTTTTCAATATTTAGGCAAAACTACTTAAATGGAAAAAATTAAACGATATTCAAAATAATTTGACATTTATTTTTTGTCATTTAAACAAGTTTATATATTTTGACTATTCTGTTAAATGGTTAAATGTAATCGTTGCCATATGGCAACAAGCTGTGATAATGGAACTGTGGTATGTGCATGCATGAACTGAACCAGGCCTACACTAGGCTTCTCTAATAATATATTTACATTTGTTTTACATTCAAAGTAAGAAAAACGGTTGTAATTTCAGACATTTTGCAATTGCACCTTATTTTCTAAATTTTATGTTTCAAGAGAATGAATTAAGAATTGAAGAGAAAGAATTAAAAAGATACTTCACCCGAAACAAGTTTGGATTGAATTTTTGTATGTATTTTGAGTGACTAAATCCATCCACATACTTTTTATAACTGTAATTCCTTTCTAGAAGATATAACTTTTACATGGTTATTAGGTGGCAAAAAAACCCTCTACTATTTAAAGTCTGGAAAATGCAGTAATTGGAACTGTAATCTCTTACATTTTGTGTTATTTTTGACTATATGATACTTTCCACCATTGCACATTGTTGCCATACGGCAACAATTTACCAACTAATTGGTAAATTAGTTTTGAATTATTTACCAACTAAATAATTCAGTAATAAAAATCAATAGAAATCTTTTTTTTATGGTGTAAATGTAATAATTCATGCAGTAGAGGCTTAAAGGTAAGAAGTGCTACTTCGTTCACTTCTGATGCTCTGATCGTGTTGATTTGACATGTAGAAATTTTAAGTTAAGGGGAGTGTTTTCTTTGCCTTTTCCAAAAGGTTGGAGGTTGTGAATTACAAGTTACAACCACTAGTCGAACGCAGCACAAGTATGCTAACATGTTCCTGCCGAAATATAGTCAAAAAGGAGAATCAATTCAAACCAATCTAAGAAATCAGCCTTTTCAGGGCTCTTTATTAGACCTGATATCTCTCAGTGTGTTAAGTAAAGACTCTCTCCCACACATCATTAATAAGTGGAACTCAAGTGGCAGAACAGAAAGCCCGCAGTTATGTGTCTATGTGTGTGCACATAATGACTTCATCAGCTCTCCTCATCTGCATACAATCAAATGGAGCAGCCAGCCATTAAGACACGAGGGGATGAGGACGAGCCGCAGGACTTATGAAGAGTCGACACTATTGGAACAGCCAGGCGAGAAATTAATCAATCAGTCCACGAAGCACAGAGAATAACAGCACTGATTCACTTTTCAAAGATGGCTTCAGAAACATTATGTCTCATGTCTCATTGACAGATCATTGACAGCAATACTAATATAGATATGATACAAACACATGCTGATGGGAATAAGCAAATACCATGTTGTCCTTGAAATATGGTTCTTCAAAAAACCAGTACAATTGTATTCATTATTTTAGCTAGAAACAGATGGTGTGCCGCCAATTAGGCTGGGAATTTACATTATTAGGGTTTTGAGATTTGCTGCTGGCTGCTGTACAAGCTTTAATTGTGCATCGTCTTTTTTTGCCACGCAGCAAGAGCTGTGCACACCACACACAGGGCCCCATTCATCTCCTCCCCTTCTCACAGGAGTCAGCCATATGTCCTAATCAAGTGATGTCTCACTTAAGACTGCCCTTCATCATGCCTCCATGGCTTATTAATTCTACAACAGGACGTTTCTTGTACACACAGGAATAGTGAGTCACTGCTTTCGAAAAATACTCGCAAAAAGACCTGGAAAGAAAAGGGAAAAAAAGGGAACCGTGGCGTTTACCTTGAAATGTGGAATAGATATGAGGTTTTAGAACCGGTTCCTACTGAAATGGCTGAATGATGGCCAATGTCATCTCATGTTAGTCTATTTAAGGACCACAGAGCTGTCATTTCACACATATTTTAACTGAATTGCTGCGAATCGATATCAAGTGACGATTCCCACTGAGCATGTGTCAACAGGTTTGTGCGATGAAATATTCGACGTCTCAGTTTCAACCCATCCACGGCTTCAACACATCCTCTCATTCTATATTCAGGAAAAGCCTCGCTCCTTCCTCCTCGTTAGCCCTGATGAGTAGTGAGGCAGAGAAGCACAGCGTTCACAGAGCTCTGACTTAATGAGAGATGACACAACCAGCATCCAAGAACATGTATTTCCTCTCCTGTCTAACAGTTCCTTCACAACGTTACTCTGAGGAGATCTAAATAATCAGGTACATGCATTTCTGCTTCAGTGCTGAAATGTCTGTATATGAATTTATAGAATAAAATGATCTGTGTGTGTGTGTATACAATTGGAATAAATGTAGGTGTGGAACTATAGCTGTCTAACGGCTGTGATACTTTCTTGCACTCTTTCAGTACTCAGACATCTCGAAAATACTTGAGGTCCTTAAAAATCTATTCGCCGTGCTTGGATGATTGGTATGAATGTATTCGTTGAATCTAAAGAACATCACGGTGCAAAAACGAGTGGTACCTTTTTAGCAGTCCTCACAACACTGATGTCTCTTTCTCTGTTCCACTGTTAGAGTGCATCCACAGTCAGATACATTACAGGCTAGAGAAATTACACCGTACTTTGCTGAGAGAGTGCACTAAGCAGTCTACTCCATTAAAACGCAGGTTGTGGTGCATCGATATGGAGCCTTCTAGCACAGGTAAGAAAACACTTTGCATCACTTTGCTAAGAGATCCCGCACAAAAAAAAAAGAAAAATCATATACATTTCACATCACAATCATATGTTTTTCACGTGTGGTTAGGTGAGTATCAGGTGATCTTCGGAAAAATTGTAACACCATTAGAACAATAGCGTCTGCTAAATGAATAAATGTTACTGTATTAATTTCACCCTTGTGGGTAAAGGAGCAGTGGCCCGAGCCCGAGCTTCCCAGAGCACGTTCTAGTACTACAGTGAGATTTGAAGTGAAATGGATGGAGAATGAAGCAAAACAGGTTGTGATGAAATTATTGGTGTTTATTATTAGTGCACTCGATAAGGAGGATCAGTGTAAATTATGAAAGTAATGTACGCGGCAAAATTATATAAATAATTTGAAATGGTGCAGGTTTAATTCATATCCTTTCTTATACAGTAGAGCATGTTTGATTTAGTTTACCCCTACGTGTTAATTAATACATTAACTAACATACATGTACTAACATGTACTTTAGGTGGTCGTTATTCAGACATGAATTCATAAGACTCACGTCGTAGTTAACATTAGCTCTTCATTAGTTTGTGATTGAGGAAGTATTAATTGAGGTATTAGTGCATGATTATTCATGTGCTGCTATTGTAAAGTGTTACTGAGAAACAAGTGAAAGTGAATTTCAGGATTTTATGTCTGGAAATTGCACGTGAACTCAAGTGCACTGCTAAAAAAAAATTACACCTTGACAGCATGTGAAAATGTCTTAAATATTGTCAAATCTATCTAGTATTACAGTATAAAAATATACAGTGAAACAGTGGTTATCACCATGGCGATGGTTCAGTTTTTATACTGATATACCGTTTTTTACGCCTCAATTTTCTCCCTAATTTTACTCATGTCCACCCTCCAGCAATGTCAGGGGGCAGAGTAACACACTCACAGTAAAGCGCTATCCAACCACTTCTGCATGCATGAGCTCCTAGATGCCCATTGTGGCTAATGTCACTGTGATTGACAGGGGTGAGAGAGTACCCCTGAGACACCAGTGATCCTGACCCCTTTTGCTCTCCGGACCTGCCTGATCCATCCTGATTCCCTACTTCTGGTTGGAGTTCTCATCAATTGGAAGTTACATGCTGCTGCTGAGGATGGCCCCACCTGGGGCCCCACATGTTACCACTTAAAAACCATAAAGCTGGCTGTGGACCTCAGTTCATATGAACAGTTATGCTATGATGGCTAGGACTACAATTGCTATTATAGCCTTAGCACTACAATTACCACAAACAGTTTTGCACTCAAGTCTCCATCAGACTTTATGTTCCACAACTGCACTATTTGACCATGAAGTATTAGCACATTTATAGTAGGGATTTATTTATAATTGCACCCAGATGTCACCCAGATGAGGATGGGTTCCCTTTTGAGCCTGGTTCCACTCAATGTTTCTTCCTCATATCGTCTCAGAGAGTTTTTCCTTGCCATCGTCACCTCTGGTTCGCTCATTACAGACAAATTCATACATTTAAAATCTTTATCCTGAATTTATATATTTCTAAACCTGCTTTGGGGCAATGTATATTGTTAAAAGTGCTATACAAATAAAATTGAATTGAATTGAGTATGCCGCCCCTCCCTCCCTGAGAATGCGAGCAATTTTGGTCTCTCTTGGACTCCTGGCCACGGATGGCTGTGGCATCATTGGGAATTCAAACTCGTGATCTCCGGATGATATGGCGAATGCTTATCAAGAAATATACTTTATTTACTTATTAATAGATGTACTTTCTTGTTTAAACATTTAATATCACAGTGGAATTCAGTGTATGGTCTTACAGTACATACCAGCTTTTTACTATCATTCAAATATGGGCATTATTCCTTCATAATACACATAATTTGTCAGATACAGTATTTCAGTAAAATGCGGCTAAAAAATTAATTAACCAGTCCTTAGGAGCTCGAACCACACGTTAGCCTGGATAATACGCAAAACTTATAGAACTGTAAAAGCATGTGTTCCCATCTTGTTGGTGTCAGAAGGCCATCTCTGTCTTGATTTCAACAGAATTGTACAGTATATGAGCAGTCATATCAACTCATTTTCATTTCTTACTCACAAGGGACTAAACACATGAAGATGGCTGGCAAATGTGTATTTATATGGACGTGCGATGGAAGTACAATGTCAGTTTATATTAGAGAACAGAATATGTGATGCCATAGTTTGTCTTTGATGATCACAGTCTGCAATCATATGATTGTTGAGTGGTCTAATAGCCAAATGAAGATTAGGATCTCTAAGCTTCAACTGTCTATTTATAGCTGTGTTAAAATTCCAGGATGTATTTACACCCTATTGATAAAGTGGAATGCTGACTGTACCTCAGCACTTATTGTATTGTTATAACAGCAAAAGAGGAGACTAAATCTGATATGGGACGTTCAAAAAGCACATATGAGTGTGAACATTCTGTGTCCACAAACCTTTTTTCATATTGTGTATCTAGTTGGTTTTTCACCCAGTGGTCCCTGGAGGGGACATCAGTCCATCACAGGGCACCATGCAAATACACATTCACACACGCATTCACTTCTTCGTGATTTTAGATTAGTCAGTCTACCTACTGGCATGATTTTGGAAGGAAACTGAAGAACCCGGAGAAAACCCCACACAGATCAATCCAGGTTTCCTGGAGCTGTTACAATACTGGCTACACCACTGTGCTACCCCTCATTATCATTGTTTATTAGGTCCAACATGTTTAACTGGACAATGAGGTAACTATACAGTATGCATGGAAACAAAATGCAGAAAAATGTCCTCAGAGTCACAAATAGTCTTGTCAGGACCTTATGAAATTAGTTTCTATCTGACATTTTTGGTTAAAATGTTATAAATATTTACATGCAACTGAATACACATTTTTGTATCTGTTTCATTTCATTATGAGTCTCTCTCTCTCTCTCTCTCTCTCTCTCTCTACAATAGTGCAAATCAGAAAACATATAAGAAGAGACATTTTTGAAGCTTTGATTCAAGTTTCAACTTAATTTAATTTCCACCTGTAGGGATTAAATCCCCTACTTTGAACCGCATGCTGCTTTGAGATTAGGAGATTAACTTTTTTTCCCCACTTCTTGAGCAAGTGACTATCATAAAATAAAATAAAATAATTTTTTGAAACCCTGTCTACTTTTGCCTCTGATTATGTTCAATGACCGTCAAGCGAATAGTTAAGCTGGTTTAGTGACTACTGTAACCATGCTTAAAAATTGATTTGGTTTCAGTTGCAGGGATTTGGGGAACGCTTGCCAATGGATATGACTCACACTCAAAGTCATCTGTAGTTCAAGGAGGACTCTGTCAGAAAGCATATCAGACAAGCACATGTAAACTTCATGAAACAGCAGGCAGCATGCTTCAAATCTAACTTTAACTAAAATGGACAGATAGGGCCAACTATGTTTGCAGAACAGCATGTAAATATAGCAACAAAAAAAACTGTCATCTAACTGACAGCTGAATTTTATTTTTGTTTAAATCCTCTTTATTTTTTAGGAGCCATTATGCTATGCATTAACAGCCCCTCAGTATTTCTGAAAGCTAATCCTCCATTCAAGAGAAATCTTACAAGTAAATGCAAGAATGGACCTCAGTAAATCTTGTCATCTCTAGTTTACTCGCAGCTATATAACATCCTCTTTGGTTTAGTGCTGCATAAATCCTAATTAAAGAGTGACAGAGCAGGATGGCATGGCGTGAGCTCTCACTACCATTACTGGGAAAAAAAAAAAACCACCCAGACGCCATACCGATGCATCAGCCGCCTCCTCAACCATGACAGTAGGATCCTCTGTTGTTCTTCAGCTTCGTTAAGCTTGTTTCTCGGTCCCTGAGGGAGTCCCCTAATGGATTTAGCTTGCCGTCGCAAGTTGTCAATATTTCATGAGTTGCAATGAATGGATGGTTGAATCAATGTAATTAGTGTATGTACATGCTGAGGCCGAATGGTGGAAATGTAGAAAATAATAATAATCATAATTCTAATCGCCAGTTGCAATTATATTACAGGATGGGTCAGATCGTCTGACCGAACGTGTGATCATTTCATTTTTGTTTTTGTGATTGTTTATGCAGTTATGATCATTAAATATAAATATAGAAAATAAAGATTATGCATTGGAACATTTTATTAAAATGGTAATACAAAAAACTCTAGTGTGAACTTTGTTCACACTGCAAAACAATGTGTATGTGTGTGCAAAAAAAGAGAGAGAGAGATAGAAAGAGAGCGAGAGTGAGAGTGCAAGCAGTGGAAAATGTGAAAATGAATTACTTTTAACATCCATGGATTGCTCCATTTTGCTGCTTAATGGTTTTGAGACTTGGGTCAAAAAGTGGTATCAAATGTTCCAGCTCCTTCACTAGCTGATGAGAAGACATGGAGTGGTTTCATTTTCCAGCAGAATTGAAGAGCAAGAGCAACAGTTTTTGGCTTACTTTGAGCTTTACAGTCTAGAGTCGGTTATTTTTGCTCATTTCAGATTTAAAATCACCTCATTTGTTTCAAGCACCCCAAACTCCTATATGAGTAAATGTTATTCAAAGTTTTAATAATCTAGCCAGTGTAATATACAGTATTTTCACTTTAACTCTTTTTACCAGAGGCCAAAAAATGGAATTTCCGCCTGTTTTGGGGGTGCCCGTGTTCAGCATTGAATTTATTTGTGATGTCACACTCTACAGTAGTCCTTAGTGGTTCATATGAAAGTAGACACTCGTGGCTTTAAGAATCTGCACACTGTAAAACTGGGTAGTTCATTTAACTCAAAAAATTTGAGGAAACTAATTACCTCAAAATTTTTAAGTTGATAAATCAATTTCTTTAAGC
>JANDJT010000141.1:8627196-8642695 GCA_024331685.1 Stegophilus panzeri | reverse complement strand
ATATTTCAGGTACAGTAGAAAACTTGTGTGACAAACACACTCTCATGGTGCAGGATCTTGACAGAATATATATATGGAAAAATAATGACACAAAAGGGGGAAAGCAGAAAGTCCCAGCAAGAAAGTAGTAGAAACTAACAAGACGTTAAAAACACTTTATTACACTTTATGAACTTTCTAATCTTTATTAAGACTTTCTGAAGTGCAGATGCCGACTATGGAATATAAAGGATTGAGATCTAAGTAGTCCAGTGCAGAAGACAGGAAGTAGACCAACAACAGAGAAGTCTTTGACTAATCAAAAATAGCTTCATGTTTGATATAATGCGCTACAAAGGAAGTAAAATACATTATTATACAACAAATACAAAGCACACTCTATAGAGAGCATGGTGCTGTTTTTGATACAGCCCTAACAGAGTGACTTGAAGTATCCAAAAATACTAACGCTGGAAATATTAATAATGCTAAAATGCTAATAATGGATGAAGCAGGTTTAGAGGTTTACTATGCTAATATTGATATATTCTATAGTCTACAGTCAGGCAAAATCAATATTTAAATTTCTTTAAAATCTATAGCCTAATAAACTAAACATACAGTACGCTTCTGAGATGTTGAAATGAAAAACATCCACATTAGTGTGCACTACAAATTCGAGACATCTGCCAGCAATTATAACCCTCAGCTATTACGATTAATAAAGATGACACGTCAAATATTCAGTCATTGCCTGGGTCTTTGGTTAACTGCTGTGACTGACTTGGCTACATGAAAACTCAATAATGTGATGGAGAGGCAATTTGCTGCAGCTCTCCATTTTTCTCTGTGACCTTTTCCCAGACGTGTGTAATGTATGTGTATGTGTGTGTCCCTCCTGGCACGGTAAATAATGCTGCAGAAGAATCTAGGACCTGTCAGTTCACCTGTGCTCAGCACCGACCCCACACCACCTAATCATCAACATAGGAAGGGGAGATTGATGTCCAAATTTGCCTCCTTTCGCCCACAAAAACATCTCTCCGGTTCCACAAAATATGGAAACCATTATCCCCCACCTCCCAAATAATGCCAAGATATTCCACTGGATTCATCAAGGGAAGCTGATGGATGGAGGACATTTTAATGGTCAAGCACTGATGTAACACGATAAGCATTATCATTGTGAATGGATATAGGATATTTGATGAAATAATATAAACACAATATACATTCATTTATATTATTGGAACAGACAAGCCTTTGCCGATGTATCTTCTAAATATCAATATCTTACTTTGGAGTTGAATTTTTTCCAAATATTTTATTCATCTCAGGTTGAATTCTAACATGCACCGAATCAATCTCCTATAAGGATTAAAGTAAGCTTATGAATAATTGATGAAATCTCAGCTAAGGGACTGCGAAGTTGAAAATCTTAGAAATGAACTCACTGACCACATTTTGGTGTTGTAGGTCTGGAATCCATCTTGGTTATTTCTATTCTTGCTCTATTAACAGACCTCACACCCACACGAGGTCATTGATAAAGTCAATTCAGTGGTTAAAAAGTCCATTAATGAAGGACACACAGTCCAAAAACTGCTAATTTCTTTGCCCCTTTCAGTGAACCTGTCATACGGCCCATGTCTTACCCTCTAAGAATAGCAGATGCCAGAGTTGAGAAGCTGCAGCTGTTCTTTCTGAATCTCATTTACCTGCTGTCATGGCCTTGCTCTGAGACCACACCAGTAATTAATAGAAGCCTTTTTTTTTTCTCCTCAGGCATCTTCTGAGCCATCTATCCAGCCGCTTTCTCAATAGACAGCAGAACGGGTGAGACAGACAGCAGTTGTTCTCAAGAGAGACTCCTACTAAGCATGTAGTTTTTCAGAAAGACTGCTGAAAAATTGAAGAGAGCGTGGCCTCTAGTTTGGAGGAGAAAATTAAAAGCATCCATCTAGAGAGAAGCCAGCAGTGTTGTTTTATTATTCATTGATTGATTGTAGGCTTCTGCATGTGTTGGCTGAGGCTCTCGGATGACTTCCTGGCCTTAAAAGCTAAAAACACGGTGCAGCCTTTTTTATTGATGAAATGCATTCTTCAGAGAATGTAATCAGATGCAAATAAATAAATAAATAAATAAATAAATAAATAAATAAACCTTAATAGCATCACCTGATTTGGAAGGCTGAGCTCTGGGCCCTGTGCTATTTTCTTGTCGGTTCTGATCTTTTATATGGCATGAAATATGAAGGCCTGGTCATGTTAAATATTCAGATTCATTTCATTGAAGCCTCTTTGTGTATCTGTGTCATGATGTAGAGAGGGGCTTTATGGGTAAGCATGCCATCCAGAGGCACACTGATGAGTTAATATGACTGTGTATAGACACAGTGTTTAAAGACAGGGTCAAAATTTTAGTTTATGATACAATGGCAGGGCCTGGTGCTGATCTGTTGCTTGAGGCAAATGCTGTTTTTTGATGTGAGGAGGTGTGTCTAGTTGTGTACCCAGAAACACTGTGATGACACACATGACCTTTCTTCTGCAGGTTTCATTAAGGGTTTCAGAGTATTATTGGCGATATAATTCTTTTGCCTGACTGCCAACTCGGCATCACTCCAATGCAGCACTATAATGAGCATAAAGCATCTAAAAAGTGCTGATGTGAAGCAAGATAATGGATAGAGAGAAGGGTTGAGAGCTTCAGAACTAGTGGAGTATTCCCATTTGCTCATTTCCTAGCCAATTACAAATAGCAAAGTCATTACCTTGTGACCGTTACCCCCAAAGGGGTAGCCTATAAAAGGTTCCCTCTCCATAAGATAGCACCCATAAATCAGAGCCAATATCCATACTTTATTAAGAATGAGGATCACTTACAGTATAAATCGTGCTCCCTATTGATGATGAGAATCACTCACAGGTTCTGACACTGTCCTTAGTTCAAAATGATACTCTTCTCCGTTCAAGATAACCTTCACTCAAGATGCTATTGGTCTTTATTGAACATAAGAATTGCTTCATTTTCGAATATTTGTTACTACTGAGAATAAGAATCACTCAGCATGCTGATACTGCTCTCTATTGAGGGTGAGAATCACAGACTACATGGGCCACCATAAAGAAACATTAGATTCTGTAAAATCTGTCTAAGCTAGGAGATGAGATGTCGCTGCTTCGCAGATGTCCACAAGGGACACTCATCTTCGTGCCTCTCAATAGGCATCCATAGCATTCTCAAAATGGCATCTAACTGAACAAGGCACCTCTTGACCTCTGAAATATGCTTCCACATATTCAGTTCCTTTATGGTCCAAACAGTTGTTAGACAGCAGAGCCTCATTTTGGTGCTCCCCAAAGCAAACAAACAGCTGGTCCGCATTGTGCTTGAGAGCCTTCACTGGACACAGGACTGGCCTGGGAACACTCTCGTCTGCAAGTGAGAAGGAGATGCTTCTAGCCAACTCCACACAAAACTCCAAAATATCATTCATACTTCAAAATAAGGGATTTACTGTATGCCCAGTGTTTTGTGCCATAGTGAGAAAACTTTTCACTTACTTGCATACAACCAGGCATACAGTTACAATCAGAATTATTCAACCCCCCATTGCAAATTAGGTTTATTGTCAAAATTTACAGACATTCAGCTGTTTGCAATTAACAAATCAAACAAAAGCAATTGAAATAGTTCAACACAATGAATGCTTCTAATTTTATTCAGGGGGTTGAATAATTCTGAGACTGGAGAAGTCATTATAAGTTGCATTTTCAGTTGAATTTGGGGAAACCACTTGAAGCATTCTTTGTGTTGAACTATTTCAGTTGCTTTTGTTTGATTTGTTCATTACAAACAGCTGAAAGGCTGTAAATTTGGCCAATAAACCTGATTTGCAGCGGGGGTTGAATCAATTTGATTGCAACTGTACATTTTAGAGCATGCACACTCTGACCCATTGCAAACATGTCAGTATGTTGTGGTTGCTCCCAGAGGCCAGATGCATAATTTCAAGGTGTGTGGTCTGCTTTGCAACACTGACCTGTTAATCTGGGATTGCAGGTCAGGTCTGATGGGTAGTAGGAACAGAGGGCCCTTCAGAATGGATAGGGATATCAACACAAATTAAACAATACATCTGTCTCTCGGATGTGCTGTAGCATCATCCACAGCAGCAGTAGCAGCTAAAAACTTTAGATTTGGCCAATCACATGCCAAAACAATCTGAGATAAAGCACTTGACTCTTTGCATTCTCTGAGACACGTGAAGCCTGCCACCTCATCTTCTCTGCCTCTCATACTACATGACAGCTAAACACATTCAGATAAAAGCATTAACTGCCCTCTCACAGATGCCCGTGATTGGTAAGTGATGACTCGTTTCAGCCTTTTGGGCTCTTGAGCAGTTGGGTGTTACGGACTTTGCCTAAAGGCATGAAAGCAGCAGTAGTACAACCCTCCAGACCAGATGTTGCTCATCTATAGTGGCAGGTGGAGCAGAGCCTAAGCATATACTGTATATCAGCCTTTCAACAAATGTTAATCTTCATAAAGTCCTCATTCATGACCCAATAACCTTTCAATTCCATTGATATACTAATTACCTCTTCTGCGTGACCAACCATTTCTAGAACTCCATAGAGTTATTATTGAACCTAGTAGTCAAATATGGGAACAAGAACAACTGCTACCAGAGGCCCATTGGAGCAAGAAACATTCTGTTATATGCATTTTGTTTATGAGTGAAGGAGGGTCAGTGGATCGAACTGTTTATGATATTACCTATTTTGTCTTCGTCTTGCACATTGAGACACCTGCTGTATCAAACCCAGCTGAATTTTCTTTAAATAATCAATGTGGACATAAGTTATCAAAATGAACACTTCCATTTTTTTTAGTTCATAGATTTCAGTCCTTTTCCTGATTAGAAAGGATGTGATTAGCAAGTTTAATATACATTGTTACTTAGTTAGCTGTGTAACTAGCTAGGTTGTTAATGTGTCTTTGGAGTGCAATGAGAAACCATCACAATTGCACCAGTTGCTTATAAATGTACCAAGTCTTATTTCAATAAAGCATCTGAAAGCTAAATTGCTTTACAAATGAGGAAAATTGGTGTACATACAGTAGTCAGTGTGTTCAAGGTCATTCAAGTATTGTTGACTCTCTACTGCCTATTATAATGTTAGTCTAAAAATTCATTAGATAGTACAAGTGCAACCTATAGCACAAGTGTGTCAAGTGTGATAGCACTTGATCTTGGTTTAATTTTGTTTGACTCTGTTGTTATTAAAATCTAAGGTCATGCTTCTGCTCCAGACTCACTCCAGCCAACATCTTCCACTGTTTGAATTTGACCTCACAACTATCTGGTCACAGGAACAGATAAATGATAAATAAAGCAGATAAATAAACCAACTCTTTCTAAATGGCAAAGAAAATTATGTGCTCATAGATTCACACATACTTCCTGACACCTCCTGTTACTTTGTCTTTACAAAATGCCCATGTAGAAAGTACTGTAGTAGCAGATTTAATAAGAGTGATTACAAGACAAATCCACTAATATATGTATGCATGTGTGATTGCATAATATATATTGCAAAGCCTTATGCACAATTGTTTACCTTAGCTCCAAAAGGGCTTGTTTGATAATCAGATTGACTTGTCAAGTACTGTAAGTCAGGAGTTAGTTAAAAGGGAATTTATGCGATGGGTGTGTGTGTGTGTGTGTGTGTATCTTTTTTTTTTGTTTTTGTTTTATTTCGGGGGAGTAAGTGAAATAGGTAAGGGGGTACATCATCTTTATCATTATCATCACCATTATGCCTTTCTCTGATTTCCATTTGCATTAAATTATAGTCTTGGAGCTCAGCTCCACTTGTCATTAACATAAACCAAAAGATGAGGGATCTCCATTCTAATTCAACCCCTGCTTTTATAAAGCACTAGTTAATTAAATATTTAAAGGCCACTTGACCATCACATGTTCTACGAAAGTACATTCATATATTTGAAATATGCCACAAGAGTGTGTGTGAATTGTGTGTGATTGTGCCCTGCGATGGGTTGGCACACAGTTCAGGTTGTCCCCCAACTTGTGCCCCGAGTCTCCTGGGATAGGCTCCAGGCTCTCTGCGACCCTGTGTAGAATAAATGGTACAGAAAATGGATGGATGTTCATTATTTCTGCTTTCATCCCCAGAAAGAATGCTCAGGTTTCACCTTTTTTTGGAGGCTTTTTCTAAACAAATTTCAGATTAGTTCATCTGCCCATCATTCCTCATCACTAATGCTAATGCTATGATAATAGCATGTGTGTGTGTGTGTATATGTGTGAAGGCTCAGATGACAGTAGGAATATAGCACATGAGTCTTGATTGCATTAGATAACAGGTTATTGAGCTCACATAGAAGTCCCCAGTACTTTATGCCTTGCATGATGATTTTAAATCGATATCCTGCCCCGACTCTCCATGATGTGCAACTGTGGCTGGAGTAATCTACAACAGCAGCCACCTATAAGCTTAACACAATCTTTTCACATCGAATACACACATCCCATACATTGGCAAATCAATAAAGATGAATAGTTTTTACTCTCACTTGTGCAGTTCTTAATTAGCTCAGGTTTGCAGCCACAATAATATAATATAATATAATGTAACTGCTGCACTTACTATACTTAATGTCTCTCCAAAGCCACCTCTGATAATAAATCTGTCTATTCAGCATTTAAATTATTAATGTCCCTGATGAAGTCACTATTATCAATCAATAATAAAATATGCCTGTGTGAATCCTATCTTGTGGCTAACGATACTGTATTTTAGTTTTAAAAAAACATTATTCAAGGAATCATTCAAATTAAGTCCAGCAGGCTGTCCAATGTTAATCAGCTTCATTTTAATTTAGAGGCTCATCATTGTGTATTGGAGTTTGTATCTTTGGAGACTAAGCACCATGTTTTATTTCTTTTAATACATTTTCTCTCCAGTCCACAAGGGTAGTGTTCTTACTATTACTCTCAAGGAGACCTATGGCCCTGCCATTGTGGCAATGTACTAAGGCCAGCAGAGACAGAGACAAAGTAAACAAAGAACAGGTCTAATAATAGCCGTGTGTAACCATGCAATTAGTACAATAAGGGAGACAGAGTCGGACAGAACACGTCGTGAGGCAGCATGGGAAATTCTTCCAATCCAGCCGAATGGAAGGTGTACAATAAGCAGTGCTCATCACTTCATGGGTGTTTCGGTCCTCTTTTGCTCGCAAGCACTCAAAAGAAGCAGGCGGAGAAGATGAGGGAATAGTGACACCACTGGTGGTGCTGTTTGCCAGTAATGAGGGGGTGTGCTGACAGAGAGCACGCAGGGGAACAGGCTTTGATTATGCAGCTCCACCGGTTCCCACTCATACACACACACACTGACCCACAAAACTAATCAGCCGAGCTGTCACATCTACCAACCCCGTCCTCACTAAAAACCACCAGCGCTGGATTCCACGCAAAATCAATCCGGCTGTTTATTTTTATTTTTTCGAAAAGATCATTACGCTGATGTTCTCATAAGCGCAAAACAAGGCTTTGGTGTAGATGATGCGCCATCCAAAGTTTCTTGGATTCCAGTATGCGCCCTTTGGTGCGAAGCATTTGTGGACCATATGACTCTAAATGCTGCATTTGTGCTTTTACGGGTGGAGGCATTTCATTTTAAAAGTACAGGAAGCCACGTTTTGGCAATGGCTTGTGTAGCCAGCATGTTCTTTCCACAGTGAGAGCGCCAAGCCCCAGCATCCTGGAGCTGGATTTTGCAAGGTCAGCCTGTAGCATGAAGAGAGGACTGTAGGAGCAGCCTGTTGTGCACTCTGTTGCTCCGGCTTTCTCTTCCCCCACCTTTGCAGAGGCTCTTCATCATGCACACCTCTCAGTGGGTTTACAGCCACCTCCATTCGCCCTGCTCTCCATCAGACTGACAGAGCTCCAATTCGCTCACTGAACCAGGCACTGCCTTTGTGTTAGCAAGGTTAGAACAGTCACACTGACATTGCATCATGCGATACTTCAGGAACATCACCATTAATTGTATTTTTTCCATAAGCAGCCCCAGATGCTCATGCAATATAGAATCTTATCTTCTTCTATAGTTTGATTTGCATCTGGGGCCACGCAGTGGCATCCATATCCATATTAAACGTATGATTTGCAAGACTTTGTGTAATCTACTCCCTAACTCCCTGAAGCTGACTCGCCCTATAGCTATCTTGAATAAAAAATGAAGCTTCAGCCTATACCAACAACAACAGCCTTAGAACAGACTTTGAACATAGAGTAAATGCAAGAATTTCATACACCATTTCAAAACCATTACCATTTTTATGATTATTGTATTGCAATATATGTAAGCTGTTGTATAACTGAAAACTTAGAAGAATTTAAAATTCACAAACTAAAGTTTCATTTTATTAAACTAAAGCTAAAGTTTAATTCGTTACAAGGCGCAGTCTTTTAAAATAAATTGCTACCTGGGACTTGGATAGGTTACAGCTCTGACATACAGTACCATGCAAATGTCTTAGGCACCCTATTTTATTTAGTACAAACTTTGTTATAGATTTTTATTTGATGACTTCTGCATTATCGAGTCAGTACAAAAATGTTTTAGATTCCCAAACATATGTTTTCCAGCACAAAATTAATAGCTAAAGAAAAATGTTTGTATGTCAGTAAAGAAAGCAGTATATTAAGTGGTAAGAGACACTTTTCAGATTAAAAACACAATGAAGGCTGCTGGGTTTTGCTGCAAAAATAAGAAGCGAGTGCAACAGTCAAAGTCTCCAGAAGAACCGTGTCTGGTTCTGCAACATGCTCAATAAAACTTACAGCTCATTTCCTTATAAAACTGCACTAATTCTACCTGAGACTACTTTTTTTTATTTTTTTGTCACACCAAATATTGACTTTGTTTCATTCACTACTGTTTATTGCTCTTTATGGTATTGTTTTTATTACTGTAGAAACATTTAATTTCATTATTTTGAAGACATCTTTGCTCTACAGCATTTCTTTGCATGTGCCTAAAACTTCTGCACAGTCCTGTATGTGCTGGTCTAAACCGGTTCCTTCTCCATGGTTACATCATCTAGATCAGATTTTGATGTTTGATTTAGTTTTACTTATCTCAGAGTTTACAAAAGCCCACTGTATGGCTGATGTAAGTGGTGTAAATGTAATCAGGAGAAACATGCCGATGGGTTTTATAGGCTTTAAATGAACAAACAAGAGCATCTGTGAAAGTGAGTTTATAAAGCTTTGCGTGTAGGAACAAGCGAGTATGATCTCACTTGCATTTCCTTAAGGGTTCTTTTAAATAGTTAATTGTTATAGCTTTCAAAATGAGTTTGACTTGGAGCTGTTTCTGAAAGGAAACTTCATACAACCTTAAAGGGGGCAAAACACAGAACAAATCTATTGTGCTAAATCGAACTTTTTCATTCCTCCAACAGTGTACTGTGTACAGAAGCTCCTGAGCACAAGCAGCAAGGCTTAGCCAAGCTGGTTATAGTTTGTTTGTGTGAGAGTGTGTGAGAGTGTGTGAGAGTGAGAGAGTGCACGAGGCTCTATGTATACCTGACTCTTCCTGGTGTACCGGCTGGCGCTGGGGCTCTTACTGGAAGTCTTGTTGGGGGTTTTGTTGGAAACCACCACCCCTCCGTTCAGCTGAGCTGCTTTCATCACAGTGCTCATCATCGAGGTGATGGACGACAGGTCTGCTCCATCCACTCCCTCTTTCCCTTTCTCCGCTCGGATCTGTGCATCCGCAACACTCGCCGCCGACTTTCTCGGACTCGCTGAGGAATAATCGCAGATGGTTTGCTGATGTGGAGTCCCACAAACAGGATGTTTAACATAACTGTACAACATGCCATGTCATTTTTATTACAATAACTAACATCATGTGTAATTCCAGTAGATTAACAAGTAGCTCCTCTGTTCTACCTTTTTTTTTTTTTTTTTTTGGTCACGTGGACAATTTGTTCAAGTATTGTTTGTTCCAACTTTAGGATGAGCAAAACAAAATACTGTGATACATACACTACCTGTCAAAAGTTTAGACACACTCATTCTTTATTTTTATTATTTCCCCCCACATTTTATTATAATAATAATAATAATAATAATAATAATAATAATAATAAAGTCATCAAGACTCTGGAGTAACACAAATGGAACTATGGGAATTATGTTGTGATAAAAAATACTAAATAAATCAAAATAATTAAATATTTTAGCATCTTCGAAGTAGACGCCCTTTTTGCCTAGAATTTCCAGAAATGTATTCTTGGCATTTTCTCGACCGATTTCTTGAGGAATTTCCCTGAGATGCTTTTTAAACAGTATTAAAGGAGTTCACACCTACGCTGGACTCTTATCGGCTGCTTTTCGGAATATTTCGCTCCGAGTCGTCCGTTTAAAAACATATTTATTTATTTGTAAATAAAATGTTAGTTTTCTAATGAAAGAAATGAAAACGTCGGTACAATTATATTTTTGTCTACAACACCGATTTCACACATTTAATCACACACCTTCAGATCAAAAGGTTTTTAACATCATGAGAAACATTTCAGTCGAGTGTCCACAAACTTTTGACCAGTAATGTATAAGTGTGGCCAGAGTGTCTTACCAGTGTGTCGATCTGTCTCCTCCGTCTGTTCGGCCTCCATGGTGCCGATGGCAGCGCTGACCTCCTCCCTGGTCTTCTTCTCCTCTGCTGAACTCTCCATCACTGCAACACAGAGATAAGAGATGTTTAGAAAGGAAAGATGAGAGAAAGATTGTGCATGGACATGCTTGGAGGTCTTTAGAAGCTTGCACCATAAGAAGCACAGTAAGTTACGCAGATACCGGGACTTTTTAAACTGTATAATATCTATTATTAGGGAGTTGCGTCTTGACTAATCTTTCACACCCAACATCAAACCAGAGTACAGCTGTGAAAAGTCAGCATCAGAAGTCTGAAACTTTTATTTTTCAGACATGCGTGCTTCAGATGTGCGACAGATCACACTCACACCCTGACATGGCCCTGGCGCTGTGTGTGCTTTATGATTCCAGCACCTGACTGCAGAGCATGAGCGAGCGCGCGTGTGTGTGTGTGTGTGTGTGTGTGTGTGTGTGTGCGTGTGCGTGTGCATGAGCGTGTGCATGAGCGTGTGCATCTGTCTGTCTCATGACCTGACAAGCGTGGCCGATTCTAGCACAAGCACAAGGGTGATATCACAAGAGGTCAAAAACAAATATTGTCCTCAGTGAATCGAGAGGCCTGTACTTTTAAATATTAAACTGCTGGTAGTTTTCCTCAAGTTGAAGGCACAGGGTACAGATCTGTTTTTTTTTTTTTTTTTTTCCTAATCCTCATAGGTTAATATAGAGAGATGTGATTGGTGGAAACTGATGTCAGCATCATTAAAGCAGATTTAGATTAAGTATTTAGTGCTTTCTTAGGAGGCAACACACACACATAAACACACACACACACAAACACACACACACACACACACACAGCCCCTAGTTTACACGTATGTAGTCACATATGAGCCGGGTTGCAACAGAAAAGTCCAGGTTAGCTTTGACACAACTTGAGGAATGGATCCCAGTGCTGAAGAAAAAAAAGAAAAAAAAAAAAAAAGAGAGAGGCAAGAAAGTGGAGTAATGGTAGAAAGATGACAAGACAAACGAGAAAGAGAAAGAAGAATCAGAGAGTAAAGACGGAGAGAGGAGAGCGGTGAAGTAACAGGCTTCTCCCTCAGCTAATTGCCGTTTCCCGTTTACGGCCCCACAGGAAGCTCTTCTCCGGTCCAGGCTACTTCCTCCTCACCAGAGAGTGGAAACAGACGGACAAAGAGATGGAGTGTGTGTGTGTGTGTGTGTGTTGGTCAGTGCAGATGATGAGAATGCCATGACGCTTCAGTGTGATGGATGTGGGTGGATGGATGGAGATGCTACTCAACACCAACAGGACAAATGTTGGTAAATTCACATGTGTTTTAACTGAAGATCAGAGTTACAGTGACGTCTGCTCGACTCACACTCACACGTCCACATTCACACCACCGCTAGACTGGGAGTAGGGATGGGTGATGTTACAAACATATCATATAATGATACTTGAGGACATTTCTATGATACATACTCGTGATATAAAATATAAAAGGTTTATAAACAATCTGCCGAGTTTGTTGGCACTATTATTCAATATCTACTTGAAAATTACATAACTATAATATATAATAATATAATAAAAAAGAGGAAAAATCTGTCCGATCGAACCAAATGAACCAAGTGTGTTAAAAGTAAGATTCGGTGCAAAATTTTAACATCAAAAACTAGTTTTATACACACACACACACACACACACACACATATATATATATAGATGGATGTGTGTGTGTGTGTGTGTGTGTGTGTGTGTGTATAACGAGTTTATAAAGAACTTGGAACGTGACATTAAAAATATCTAGCATTACGCCAAGGGGTTGTTTGAGTAGGTTTGATTAAATAGGCATTTAATCAAAATAAGGCATTAAATAACTGTCGCTGAACTAAAACTCTGTTCACACTAGTGCGTTTTCCTCGTCCACACTGGTGTTTCCGCTGTGAAACGATCTCCGTCCACACTACACGACCGAATACGCATGTCACATGACCGTTCATGCACACTGGGTATGCGCATACAAGTGTAAACAGGAAGTTGGTTGCTAGTCCAAACTGGCGTTCCATGTAGGGCTTACGCCGCTTGAAACGGGATTTGTTGCCGATCGCTCTAATCGTAGCTCGCCTCTTGTGCACGTAAGCAGCTGCAGTGTTAAAAAATACAGAATTTATCTGCACAATGGCCGCCAAGAAAAGCCGAGAAAGATCAGCAAAGTTTGCGGTTCAGTCTCCGTGTTGTGTATACAATCAAGGTAGCGTAATGGTCATATGGTAGGGGCTTGATGAATCAGGGAAGGATAGACAACGATCCAGAAGACCCAATCAGGGGGCTAATGAGGGCGAAGCCACGCCTTCATTTTCAAAAGTCTTCGTTTTGGTCTGTTTACACTGAAACGCGAGCCCGGAGTTTTCAAACTAAAACGGTGTTTTCGGCGTTTCCAAGTGTCTCCGTTTTCAAGGGTGGAAAACGCCGGAGTAGTGTAGACGACAGGCGTAACCATAAGCGAAAGTTTTAAGTTTTAAAACGAAAACGCACTAGTGTACACAGGGCCTAAAAGACTGTCACTGCAGGGTGGATGTTTCCGGCATCAATCTATCTCAATCTATCTATTTATTATCTCTAATGCAATGCCATTTGTATTGTTATCATTAGGAATATGTATCTTCATAATCAAAAATAAACTGCACATAAAGACTCCCTATTTCCTTAATCAAGTTTGATGCATTTGATCTTCAAATCTACACTACATTGTTCTTTCTGTAGTCAGTTAGAGGGTGTAATAAAACGCAGATCTTCTCGACGTGGCACAAACTCGACAGTACGAAAAGATAATACACCCTAGATAGCTACACTGTAGCTGAAGGGTACATGTGTAAAGGTATCATTAGAGAGGATCAGCTCAGCGGCCCACCAGCTCGGAGGAGGCGATACGCGCGCTCACCACACTGGCACTTTTATGGCCTGCAAAATGAACGGCAACAGATGATGATAGAGGGGGATGGGGCAAAGAAGTGATGTACCAAATCGAAACAAAAAGCTGAAAATGCATATCAAAAGGGCAAACTGTCCGATTAGGGGAAGTGGAGAGACCTGATGTGTGTGGTGGAGAGAAAAAGTTGAGGAATTCCCAACATTGGGGCAGGTTTAGAGTTGTATGAGTGTGTGTGTGTGTGTGTGTGTGTGTGTGTGTGTATGGATGAGTAAGTGTGTGAGAGAGAGAGAGTGAGCGCGAGAGAGAGACACACACACACTTGTTATTAGATTCTTGCAGCTTAGCCAGGAGAAAGTTTGAGAGTGGGGGTGCTACTGTTACTACATCTGTTCCCACCCATCACTCTCACTGAAGCACAACACACACACACACACGTACACTGGTTCTTAAACATCCTTTTAAGAAGAAACCATCCACAGGTGACACTACAAAGGTCATGCAGAGAGCAATATGGAGGTGTGTGTGCGCGCGCATGTGTTCGCTTGTGTTCAGTAGAAACATGAGGCACATGAGGCTGGAAAAGTCCTCGCATTCTGCCAAAAACTCTGGAAAAGAATGCCCCCTTCCCCACCACAGAGCCTCCCTCCTTCCTCCCTGTGTGCTCGTGCTCTCTCTCTCTCTCTCTCTCTCTCTAACAAGCAATACTGGCATGACTACACTCATGGCACTGCCAAAGCATCACCGACATAACAACTGATGCATGAAGGAATCTATGAAGTGCTCACTTGGATTACAGTCAGAAAAACTTGTCTCTAACAATTTCCCCAATCCGGCGTGAGCCGCCTCCAGAGGGGTGTACAAAGATCTCTGTGAGGCTGCAATGTCAGGGGAAGAATTAAAGCAGCCAAAGTGCATTGTTTCCTAACCACCAAATTTCAGCTGTCATCAATAATCATGGCGGATTTTCCTAACAGGGTGGGGACTTGGGCACGAGCTCCTCATGAGTAGTACACAGTCGTTTCTCACGTGAAACCGTTTCCAACCAATTAGACTTTTTTTTTTTTTTTTTTTTTAAATTATCAATTTCAATTTCGAAATTTCGTTTCCATCCTGTGTAGACGGCTCTGACATCCTGTGAAGCAGAGTGGAGGTGAAGAAAGTCTGCAGTGGGGGATGATGAGAGGGACGTGCGAGACCCCTCGGTGGAGGAGATCTAATGATCCTGCCACTGACGGCTCAATCAGGAGATACGATTCCTGCAGTGTTAAATCATCCTACACACACACACACACACACACACACACACACACACACACACCATACAGGCTCCAGATGGGTTAAAAGTCATTTGATTACGCTACACACCATGGAGTCAATACAAAGAATAGAGGGAGAAACTTCTGGAAGTGCATCACTTGTGGTGGATGATACATTAGTATGAAATGCGATGAAATACATCGGAGCACTCTTGTGAGAATGCCGTTTCATATCGTCATTACCAAGTAACAAGGAGTTGACAGGGCATTAAAATGAATTCATCAGGCTCGCTCGGTTCAATTTATTCTTGATAAAAACAACTAATGGGTGGGTTTTCTTCGTTTCTAACGGTTTCTCTTAGAATAATAGTGAAGATATTAACATTAACAGTAATCCTGATGTTTTCCACATTCTTGGCATTTTCTCAAGTTCCCAAATACGCAGAGTTTAGATAGAGTATAGATAGATAGATAGACACACACACACACTTACAGATTTGTTTTTGTTTATACTTTTTTATGTTACACCTCGACCCTAGACCAGGGTCGTAACAATACATACACACACATGCACATATGTATAATATAATGTGTGTGTGTGTGTGTGTGT
>JANDJT010000141.1:8615440-8625440 GCA_024331685.1 Stegophilus panzeri | reverse complement strand
CAAAGAAGGGAGGTAGGTGGCGGAGCGCAGCACCAACAATGAGGATGAAATGTATTTTTAATTAAATCCTGCCTGCCAGTTGGCCTTATCTCCCTGTTGTGAGAGCAGAAAATGTCTCCAAACAGCACACACCTTTCTACCTTTCTACCATAAAACAGATATTAAAAAACGATAGCCCTCTTTCACAAGTCACTCTCATAAACATGAACTCATGAATGTGTTCCTTCTTTGCTTTTTATTAGGTCGGTAGACAGCTCACTGTTGTCAAGTGCCCCAAGATGCCATTTCCAGATACAGTATGCCCAAACCCCCATAATATGCTAATGTTATGTCAAAATATTGTACACCAGCACTATTTTGAGATACTATCTAATATGGCAGTCTGCAGTTTTAGACAGCCGTTCACATTGCTAGAGAGAAGAACTGGAACGTAGCGATTTCAATATTCTTTCATTCACCTGACCATCACACCCATACAGTATGTCCTTGCTGAAAGTCCCAGTCCAGATTTAGTCCCCCTGTTTGTTGTTATAATAACCTGCACTATTCTGGGAAGGCTTTCTACTACATTTTGGAGCGTGACTGTGGGGATTTGTGTTCATTCATCTACAAGAGCGTTAGTGAGATCAGACACTGATGTTAGGTGAGGAGATCTGGGGTGCAGTCGGTGTTCCAGTTCATCCCAAAGGTGTTCAGTGGGGTTGAGGTCAGGGCTCTGTGTAGGTCACTCGAGTTCTTCCACACAGGTTCTAAAGTCCGTACAGGATCTTGTGAAGTTTTTTTTGGTGAATGTTGCGGCCAAAATTCTTGATTTTGCGGTGGCTTTTTTCAAAATATGCAGAGTTTTTTGTGCTATTTTTGTCGGAAAACTACTTGATTTGGCGAAATTGCAATTGCACGAAATTGCTGTGCAAGGTCTTTCGCAGTGATGTTTGTTGGGAAATGAGACCTTTTAGCTGTACTTATGTTTGACGCACATGAATCGAAGATGGCTTTGGCTGAATGCGCGTTGTGATGACATGAAGTGAAGTGTCTTGGCCCAAATCTGCAGAAAACCTGCTGTAATTTTGAAAACTTACAAATATTTTGCTTGATTTTCCATTCATTTCTGCTAACGTAAAATTGCGAAATCCTGGCTCAAGCACTGGTGGACATGGATGAAAGTGTCATGTGGGGAAGGCTACGACTATTTATGCAAATTCAAGAATATACTGTATATAATGAAGAAAAGAGGACAAGGAATTGATTCTTGAGGACATCTTGAGCGAAGGGCAGAAAAAAACCATATAATTAGCAATTAACACAGACTGCAACTTGGCAGAAACTATAAGCAAGTAAAGTGCCAGAAATACCAATAGAAATCAAGAGCTTTCTTTAGACCTGGTACAGCACTAAGGTCTTGTAGAATAAAAATATTAAGTACACCAGAGACAGCAGAGTTTAGGAGATCATTACTATCCTACGAGACCTAATGTCTCCTTTATAAAGGATGGACATCAGAATAGAAAGGATAATGGAGATTGTTGTCACAAGGTAGGCTGATAATTGAAAGGCAGCCACTCCTTCTAGCAGTTTGAGAGAGAAAAAATGGAGAAAAGAAATGGATCTATAATTACATTCATAAGGAAGATGGCATAACCTGATTTGGCTAGCCAGAATTAGCTCTACTTATTGGAGTGCCAAACAATTATTCACTCACTTTAATTTATATCACTAATCATTATAGCATTCCCTGAATGACACTGATTGATGATCAATTGAATAAGTAGATTTTTTAGACATGGCTCTAACTAGTTTACATTTTGGTCTATGTGACCCTTTCCTCACCCCTTTCTTTGCCAGGAATTAATTTGCTGATAGATTGGTTTGTCGTTTCTATCTATGACATTTGGCTTGGCTCATCTCTAAAAGGCCTTTTCCCTGTTGAAAAATCCGCTCCCACAAAGCTAATCGTTTTACCAAATGGAACCCTGAGCTGTACACGATGACATACTGATTCATCTGGATTATAAAGAGGACACCGGAACAGTCAGTTATACACACACACACACACACACACACACACACAAATTACCATCACTGGATGCGGGTCAGCAGGTCACTGCCGTTATATAAAGGGCCCACACACATCAACTGCATGTTGATGACCAAACAAAGATGACTCGGGAGATGGCATTGGGAAAGTCGCTCAGTGAAGAAACTACATGTATTTCTTACAAATAAAAGCAAGCTACGTGCAATGTGCATCATGGATGTCCTAAAGGAATCGCCTAAGGGCATGTAATGCACAGCTGTAGGCTAGAGAGAATCACAATAAATGGCTAGTAATCAAGGCAAATGACTAGAGAATTCCACCCACAGGAATGAACCTATTTGCATACAGAGAGAGTCATAAAAAAGAAAAAGAATCAATAGTAATCCAACAAATATGGATCTAAGCATAAATCGAACGTGTTCTACAAGTGTAAAAAAAAAAAAAAGTATATAATGTAATATAATATAAGAACGCCACCCGAGCTTTGGTTATTCTAAGAAGGTGAAGGAAAAACATGAACGCAACATTGTGAAAAATGCAGACAAGTACCGTTAATTATACATTCAATTTCATCAAACAGTGAAAAGGCTGCACAGCTAAGCCTGCTGTCACATTCACATTACTTACATACTGCCAGAGTGGGAGGTGGAGATTGACAGGCAGGGAGTGAGAAAAGTAGAAAGAGAAAGGAGAGCGAGAGAAAGAACACAGCAGAGAGCCCTTCCGTGGTAACGCAAACAAAAAAGAGGAGCGGAGGCCTATGATGAAAGTGCAGACATGGCACCTATTTTTTTTTTTTTAGGAAGATGTGAGCCTCAGATCTTCTAGAATAAGTCACTGTAGCAGTAGCACTCACTGCTAGATAAAGAAAAGCCTCTGTGAGCCTGACACACTCTGTCAAATGAACCAGGCTCTGTGAAAGTATGTCATCCACACAGTACTATCTGACAGGACAAGACAAGCAGGTTCATTGAAACTGGACAGGTAAAGATTGGAAAACGTCACCTTGTCTTTATCTTAAACTGCCCAGTCTAGGTGAGCCTGTACCTACTGTAGCCTCAGATTCCTGTTCTTGGCCTGAGAGGAGTGGAACCTGAAGTAATCTGCTGTTGTAGCCCATCAGGTTTCAAGGTTCAGTGTGTTATGTGTTCGGAGATGCTTTTCTGCTCACCGTGGTTATAAAGAGTGATTATGTGAGTTACTGTAGCCTTCCTCTCAGCTTGATCCAGTCTGAACATTTTCCTCTGAACGCTCAAATCAACAATAGAACTGCCACTACATTGTCAATAATGACAACGTACACCCTGTTCAAAAGTTTACACCCCCCTTGGCTCTTAATGTATCGGCTTGTACGAGTCCCTCTGTCATCCTCAGTGTGAAAAGAAGGATCTCAACATCATATAGTCGCTGTTGGAAAGGCGTCAAATATGTAGAAGATGCTGGAAAAGCAAAGAATGTGCAGGACCTGGAGGATTTTTCTGAAGTACAGTGGGTAGTTTAACTGCTCAGAACAAACAAGGGACTCATGAACAACTATCACAAAACATAAAAACATCATGTTGTTGATCGTCCAGGTAACGACACACAGTATTAATAATCAAGCTTGTGTAAACCTTTTGAACTGGTTCATTTGAGAAATTTCAGTTATTATTGTGTCTTGTGGACTAGATGTAAACATCTGTTATGTGAAATAGCTTATTCAGGGCAGAACTAAATGAAAAAAACACAATGCAATTTTTATGATCCCAATTATTATTATTATTTTAAATAATTAACATTTTGCAGATTCTGCCAGACATATGTACACTTATGACCTCAACTTTAAGTGTCATTGCTGAGCTGAGAATGAAACACCATCCAAATAATATCTCACCTCAGCAGTCCTTTCTATTTTTGGACAGCGTAGAAGTGGCTGAAGAATTGAACACAGCAATAGATAAGTGACATTGATGATTAGTAATATTATAATTAGGGATACCTAATAAAGTGCTTCTTAAATGTAAAATAAGTGGACTTAGTGGAAAATCAGCGACACTACTATTGAGACAAAACACAACTACAGGGTTTTCAGTGAACACTACGCTCATTAAAAGCCTTGCACGTTCTTCAGAAATGTAGTATGAGTCAGAATTTACATGGCACTGTTCAGTATAAGTAAAAGGAAAAACAATAAAAAATAAAGCAAACTGGTATAATTTCATCTTCCTGGTGTATGTGGGATTTACGGCTGATATTCCCTTCAGGTGAATTTACCAGGTCTTTGATTTATAATGAATGTTTCTCATTCGCCTACTGAATTCATTTCACACATGCACACTCTGACCACTGTGCATAAAGATCATTTGTGTAAAAGTACAATGTGGAGTGCAGGCAGCTCAGCAGTTTCCTGTATAACCTCACAGGCAAACTGCAGGAACTGAGCTACAGCAGCAATGACATTGAGGTGGCAAACTGTGAAGCAGAACAACACGCTTATAGCTTCCGGTTTCTCACATCTACCCACAAACTTTCCCTCAACCTTCACACCTAAAATTCTCTGCTCAGAGTAGGTGATTAGCACAGCTGTGAGGTACCGTTGAGTGCAAACGTTTTGAAACCCTTAGGACAGAATGAAAATGACAGATGAATTGAATTTATAGAAATGAGACCAGGTGTTTATTAGATCATAAGTAACAAAAAAAGAGATTAAGACATATTTTTTACAGTATGCATGTATGTATGTTACTACTCTTTAATGTTTAGTTCTCCTGACTATTTGGTAGGCTAAGTGAAGTGTAAGGGTGCATTATGCAAGATCAGTTGAAATAAAATTTGTCACGATTAGGTCTTTAGTGGTTAAGGAGACATATAGAATTAAATTTGTGCCAAAAGTATCGAATGTAACTTTTCAAGAAACGAACAAAAACATACAACGAGAAAGAAGAAAAACACTCTGAAACTGAAAACGCTGACTCAGCGGCAAAAATGTAACATGGTCTTCAAATAAACAGCATTCTTCGTTAACAGTTTTCTAAGCATCCTTTCGCTAATCATGGTTATCATGGTTACGAATGCGCTGCCAGAGTTTCCGCTTACGCGGGTTTACGGTCGCCATTCTGGCACAAATCTCACGTGTGGGTGGGGCTTAACAGCGATTTACTCCCATTGGCTAGTGAAATTAGGATCGACAGCTTGAGTGTCCAGCTGAGGAGGCGGAGGATAATGATGATAATGATGACGACGATGACGCTCCGTGCCGCTCCTGAGAGCTCATCTCGAAAAAAGCAGTCGTATGAGACTACTCAAACCTCAAATATTAATTATGAACTGATTAAGTAAGTAATTTCCACTACAAGTACAAATACTATAACTATACAGAGAACCGCATCCAGAACGCTCTCCAAACGTCTCTACTTTCAGGTCAGGGAGCTGTCGATCCAAATCTCACTAGCTAAAATCACTAGCTCACTAGCTTAAAATCACTGTTAAGCCCTGCCCACATGAGAGATTTTTTTTTGCCAGAATGGCGAACATAAACTTGTGGTGTGTAAATGAAAACTTTGAAAGTGTAAAAAACTCTGGCAGAGCATTCGTAACCATGATAACTATGATTAGCGAAAAGGATGTTAAACTATTAACAAAGAACGCTGTTTATAAGAAGATCATGTTTCAGTTTCAGAGTGTTTTTATTCTTCCTCATTGTATGTTTTTGTTCATTTCTTGAAAATGTAATTCCATAGAGGTACAGTTTAACAACATTTAACAACACAACTCCTTGAACCCGCCTGCAATTCAGGTCCATGTACACAAAGCCACACACCCAGAACCTACGATACATTGTTTCCAGCAAATAGCATGGCTATAAGCTAGTTTATATCAGGCAAGTTAAGCATCAAATACCTACAGTGCTGTTCTCCCCTCAGCAGATGTCCATTTATTGCATTTGTCAATTAATAACATACCATTACGGCTCAGTTATCCAGCACGACTTATCACTTGAACTCTGTCTCTTAGTGTTAGCATTTTAGCATTTTGTCCACTAGACTGCAGTTTATAAGATTAACAACATGCAAACCTCAGCTGATACTGATTATGAGAATGGTCAAGAATGCCTTCGATGTCCTGTTTTCCTTTGTAATGAGCTCTCATGAGGTTTTCAGCTCTCTCACAATCAGTGTTAGCTAGCTAGCATCATTAGCTACCTCCCGTGCAGCGAACAATGCTAAATAGCTAACACAGACAGCGACAGCTAAAAACCCATGAGAGCTTATACGGATTTGCCGCTGTGAGAACGGTCGTGAGCGACTTTGCTGTCCTGCATTTCTTTGTAATGAGCTCACTCTCATGAGTTTTTAAGCAGACCATTACCGTTGGTAATTTTTATGAAGGTGGTTCATCCAAAGCATTGCCTTACCTGGAGCAACATATTTAAAAAATATTTTGCCACTCAAAAGAGGTCATTAGAATTTCAATATAATTTAAATGTATGGCTGATATATAGGGTGGGGCTGCCCCACTTGTCCCTATGGATGAGCCGCCACTGGTAATAACTGGCTGTCCACTTGTTCAAACACTTCAACTTATTATACAGATAGTGTTTACATATGTCCAGGAGCAACATCACTAATTTCACATCCAACTTCAATCCCTTCACCAGTAATACATTTCTTCATCATGGAAAACTGATACTGGTGTTCATTCAAGTTTTTCCACATTTCTTGCCATTTTTGTAAGCACTGTGTGTTTTTTTTTTTCCTCACAGTAAAAGTATTTGTCTGAGCTGGGCACTTACCGGTTTCTGTTGTTTTTTTTTTAATTATCCCTGAACAGACTGAAGAGAGCTGGAGTGAAGGGATATTAGGGAGTGTCAATAAAATAACTGACAAGAGGCTCACGTAAATAAAGTCAAGCAGTCTGTTATGGGCCACGGTTTTACAAATAGGTTTTTGTACTTGTGCTGATGCCATTGCTTAAACAATAATTTTTTTTATCATGTTCAGCATATTTTCTGGCTTATTTGTACTAGTAGGAGATGAAGAATATGACTATTGCACCTTTAAAGTAAGATTTATTTTATAGCTCGATTTATGATTGAGTACCACTGACTTAGTTTGTTGAATCTACTGTTTATCATGATTAAGTAAGCTAGCTTCAGGTGACTGTCCTATTATAACAAATATTTTGTTGTAAAGGTATTTTTAACCTCACAAGTCTGGGGTTGGGGCTTCGAATCTCGCTTCTGCCCTATATGTGCAGCATTTGCAGGTTCTCCCCGTGCTTTGGGGGTTTCCTCCTGGTACTCCGGTTTCCTCCCTCAGTCCAAAGACCTGCACTGTAGGCTGATTGACATTGTCCATAGTATGTGAATGCGTGTGTGATTGTGCCCTGTGATGAATTGGCACCCGATCCATGGTGTCCTCTGCCTTGTGCCCCAAGTTCCCTGGGATAGGCTCCAGGCTTCCCGCGACCCTGTGTAGGAAAAGCAGTACGGAGCATGGATGGATAGAATGGATGGAATTTTTACATAAACCATATACTTTGTGATTTTGTTACTGCTGACTTCTGTTATATGTATTATTGTGATCTCTTTCAAAATACCAAGTAGCAGTGAAATGCTTTCTCAAGACTGGCAGGTTGTACAATCATTTCAGTTCAGTTTTACGAGCTATTCCCAAGTTTCCTGTAGTTAGGATGCTTTCCAGAGCTCTAATTGATCCGACTTCCTTCAGTCCGTGACTCAGAAATTGATTGAAGTGCATCATCTTTAAACTTGTACCAAGCCAGGATACACAGGTGCTTTACTGGTGGGTGTATTTTTTGTTGTAGTGTTTGACATAAGCCTACTGTATAAATGCAAATTATAAATAATAAGAACCACAAATAATCTTAATTAAATAAACAATGGATATAATTAAAATCCCTGCAATTAATATCAGTTAATATGCCTTGCAGGGATTTTATTTGTACCCATTGTTTATTTAATTAAGATTATTTGTGGTTCGTATTATTTATAATTTGCATTTATACAGTAGGTTTATGAATCTTGTTTAGAATCTAAAACATAAGCATTTAAGCGTGTCATGTACAGGTGTAATGTACATGGTTTAATTAAGGATAATTTAGCATGTAATCACTGTTCTGTATATCCAAATCTGTTATATAGTTAATACAGCTGGGAAACATGGCATCAATAAGTGTAGTCACTAAAGATAAAGTTTAAAGTGATGCTTTACAGAGCAAGAACATCTCAGTTGATAAATACATTAGTATTCAGGGGACAATATATTAGCGAGGACGGGAATTAATGAGAGGAAACACGGAGGCACAATTTAACAAATGAGAAGCATGCTAAGACTCAATGAATTTTTTTTAAAATAGTTAATTTTGTGAAAATTAGTTGAACAAAAATGCGAGTTCCAGCCATTTTTCAGGGTAGACCAGTATCTCCCCATGGACTTCCACTTGATTCTCTATCTTGCTAATGTGGTGGAACCGCTGACGTAGGAAAGTAGATAGCAACAACAGCTAATTAGGTTTTGTGTAGGTCTTCTATATCTGTGGTCATGACAATACTTGGACATCCTGCTTCAGTTTTATTCTCAAACTATTTTTCTGGTGCTTTTATTGTATATATTTTTTGGATTGTTGACTTGTTAGGATAAGCAAAAAAGGAACCCCATTTCATTTGCTTTTATTCATTTTTAGGTGCATTTTCTTTTGTTTCCATTCAGAAACCATGTAAGTTGTCCATGTAAGATGTACTTTTGATGTCTTATTGAATTTAAATGGAAAATGTCTGTGACACTGCTGTTCAAAAGGCAAAACATCTTTTCATAATGGCACATGATGGGAAAAGAAATAGGGTTAAAAGTATATATTACATACAGTACCTTTGTTTTTTGTTTGTTTGGTTTGGTTGTACTTTTTTAAACCTGTAGTACTTGTAGAAATATATGCGTACATACATACATTTTGTACATGCATACATACATACATACTGAACATCCATCCATCTATCCATCCATCCATACATACATACATACATACATACATTTCATATACGCTCCGGAAGGCACATAAAATTTTAAATGATCCAGACCACCCACTTTATCAATATTTCTACCCCCTTCCTTCTGGTAGGTATAGGTATAGACAGGTATAGACTACCCATGTGGTATAGACTACCCATGTGCAGAAAGGCCAGCTATGGTAGGAGTTTTGTTCCTATGGCTATATATATATATATATATATATATATCAGCCATTGTGATGCCATCTCATGCTCGGGCATTTGTTGTCGTATGATCCTGATGTTTTCTTTTTGTTTCCTTCTCCCCTCTGCGCCTGTGATTGTTTATGATGGTTTATATGTATGGTGTTGTTGTGTTTATGTTTTTCTATGCACCCATGATGGAAACAATTTTCCTCATTGAGGACAAATAAATTATCTATCAATCTATACTGTACATCCATCTATTCATCCATCCATACATACATACATACATACATACATATTGTACATCCATCCATCCATACATCCATCCATAAGTACATACATACATACTGTACATACATCCATCCATACATCCATCCATGAGTATATTCATCCATACATCCATACATACATACATGCATACATACATACATACATATATACTGTACATCCACCCATCAATCCATCCATCTATTCTTACATACATACATACATATTGTACATTCATCCATCCATAAGTACATCCATACATACATACATATTGTACATACATACATACATACATACATATTGTACATTCATCCATACATACATCCATACATACATACATACATACATACATACTATACATCCATCCATCCATAAGTACATCCATCCCATCCATCCATCACTCTATCCATCCATCCATATATACATACATACAGTATCTCACAAAAGTGAGTACACCCCTCAGATTTTTGTAAATATTTGATTATATCTTTTCATGTGACAAC
>JANDJT010000141.1:8588647-8612427 GCA_024331685.1 Stegophilus panzeri | reverse complement strand
AGTACGCTGTAGTGTGCTTATCGTGGTGTATATTTTTCCATACTGTTTAGTACGGTAGTACGCTGTAGTGTGCTTATCGTGGTGTATATTTTTCCATACTGTTTAGTACGGTAGTACGCTGTAGTGTGCTTATAATGGAGTATAATGGACCCTGAAAAGGATAAAGCGGTATAGAAGATGGCTGGATGGATGGAAATATATAGTAAAAATAGCAGATTTGCTGTAATTGATTTTTTGACTACTGTCTGTCTTTATATCCTGATAGCTGAAATAAATACTCTGACTCTTAGGGAATAAAATGTCTCTAACTCTGAGGGAAACAAAGGTCTCTAATTCCCAGGGCTCTGATGCAATCAGAAACTAAAAATGTCAACACAGTCCAGCGATGTGGGTGGCACAGTGGCTCAGCAGGTAGCATTACCACTGCACAGCTCTTGAGTTCAGATGACTCTCTGTGCTGATTTTTGCATGTTCTCTACATGCTTGTCCATGGGTCTCCTCTGCGTTCTCTGTTTACCTCCTACCACCCAGTACGTGGATTAGTGACTCTAGGTGTGAATGAGTGTGTGAATGGTGCCCGATGATCGATCCACTACAACCCAGATCAGGATAAATCTGTTACTTTAGATAAATAAATGGAAGTCCGTGATTATCTATGTAAACCAATCGGGAAACTTCTCTGTGAAGCAGTCCTTTCTGTCTGTCAGTTATGTTTGCATATGCAGCCACACAAATGCAACAGGAAGTTTTACATCCTAGTTTAAAGGAGTAAGAAATAATCCCAGAATTTATCTTAGCAGACAAGGCTTATGTTTAGCCAAATATTCTGGTTTCACAAACATCTTACAGTACCGAACAGCCTAGAGGGAAAAACAGTGCAGTGGATAATAAAGTGTCCAGAAAGGAATTAGGAAGACAAGTGAACATTAGTGAGGTTTTTTAGCGCTGGAGAGAGTGGAAGGGCTTGAAAACTCTTGTCAAGCATGCTTTGTTTCTGCTTGACAGGTAGATATTTGGTTGGTAGGCTCTGGTGTAATTTCTTATCCTTCCAAATAAATTGTTACCCTTCAACATAACACTGCAACATACACAGCTTAAATTAAGAGACAAAAACATAACAGATGTCTTCCACGTGTTTAACTGAGGGTGTTGCTGAGGTGCTTGGATGTACCTCAAAAAAAAAAAGTTCAAACTTTAAATCCAACCAAGCATTTGCACTCCTAGATAATTCAACCAATTAAATCATTGTTTCTTGGGCTGGGTGTGTAAATGTTTGTATAGAACAAAAGCCTGCACCAGTGACTGATGGGTGTGTTGGATGAGCACAGGTCAATCACACAGGCTTGCTACAATGCATGCCAGTTAGACTTTTATGTTCGCGTCACCAAGGCACTATTATGACATACGCCATGATAATCTCACAAGCCATCTTCACAAGCTGTCAGAGATTGGTCCATAGTTGTTGTTGTCACTCAGTCAACAACCATGACCATGACTGAAATAACTCTTTTAATGTTTTTTAGTCCATGTTATGTATAGTAATACTGCTGTGCACCCTGGCCTTCATTATATATCTGTCTTGTTTCTCTAAATACAGTAAATCGATGAGACTCATGAGACAAAGTATTAAAATCAGCACAAACTGTAGCCTATTAAAATCTTATTATCTATTCTAATTCAAACCATATTTAAAATGTACTCACTTTGCCGTGATTGTATCCAGACAATCCAGTCAAGGTTTGCCAAATGTAATGTGCCAAATATGTATAAAGTGCTTTTTTTTTTAATTATAAAGGGTATAAAATAAAATAAAGAGATGGTGGTAAGGGAATGACTGCTTCTAACTGCTTATATAATATAACATAATTGGAACTTGTTTTTACTGATGTCCCACAACGTAAAATGTAATGTTTAGTTTTCTTCCTGCATGAAAATGGACATATATTACTGATGCGTTCTAAATAACACAACATACTCTCTCTCTTTCATGTGTGCACTGTGCTGCTGTGGCCAACTCACGTCTCACAAAATGAGTTAATGATCTCATCTTATGAATTTATTTCTAGGATCCTGTTAGAAATCTGGCAATCACACAATACAGTAGGCTACATTAAACAGCTTAAACAGCAGGTAGCTGATTTAAAAACCAAACTGTAGGATGAGATGAGAGCTTATTGCTTTCCCTTTGGGTCTTGGACATTAATCTGATTGGACTGGATGTTGGTTTGAAAAATTAAGTACATCCATTCATCCATTCTTTTCCCATACTGCTTATCCTACACAGGGTCGTGAGGAGCCTGTAGCCTATCCCAGGGGACTCGGGGCATGAGACGGAGGACACTCTGGACGGGGTGCCAACACATTCATTCACTACAGGCAATTTGGAAATGCCAATCAGCCTACAATGCATGTCTTTGAAAATGAAGTACATAAAATGCCAAAAAATGTGTCATGACTGAAGAGTACTTGTTTAACTGGGGTGGCCAATAATATATCAGGATGGCCCCTCAGCATCGTCTCTGGTAATGGGAAGATCAATTTGTTTTTGTATAGAATGTGTGGTGTTGTTGTGTGGAATGTGGAATAATATTATGGCTGAATTCTCGATTCTGATTGGTCAGAAGTTTATTTTTGTATAACCGCATAAAACGGTAGTTCCAGATGTAACATGATCAATAGGTTGATATTAATGCACTCATTCTAATATGGTATTGTTTCTGAAGTAACATCTCATACGCAGGGATTCACTAAATAATTCCTTTCATAATAATACAGAAAAAGTGTAGTTTTTCTATAATTTTAGATTTTGTTTCTATTCACTGGGTTTGAATTTAATCAAAATGAACATTTAAAAAAAAAAACTTTTTTTTTAAGAGATTTTAAAATTATTTGTATTTTCGTTTGTTGTTGTTGTTGTTGTTGTTGTTGTTGTTGTTGTTTGCACAATGTATATGTGCAACTTTGGGGACTGGGCTCCCAAGTAAGGAAAGGAAATCTTAAAGGACTAAATATATAGACTTTTATTTATTTAAAACCTTAGGACACTGACTAAAGGTGCTCTATTTCCTTTTTTTATGTAGATATTATTGTATTAAATGTTCCAAATTAAAGGAACCAATTTTTGCCCTCAGCTTTCGATATAGACGTGCGCATGCGCAACACGGGCGTGTTTGTGTAGCGCATGCGTTGTCTGTTGAAGATCTAAAACACATATTTCCAGGAAGTAGTAGGACTACATGATGTTTAGCTCAGATACGTGAGCCGTGTTGGTTGCTTGGACCAATGAGCGTTTGCTTTTCCCGTCACATGGTCGAGAGAAAGGTAAGGTGAAATGGCGGAAAGAGAGCGCATATATACAGTGGCGTGATTTGTATGTTATGTATATGTAGCCGTGATTGTTAATTCTGGTTAAGGCAGAGCGGGTTAATCTGTTAGGTAGCGGACATCCTCGGGTTTTCCAGCGCACTGTACACCGGGCTTTAGCAGATCCTCCCCGGTGAGGACACGCGGCCTGGTCCGGTTAGCAGTGCTAACAGTGGAAATGAAAACACACAGTCTAATGCTTACTTCTTATCATCGAATTCATATCGGTTGAGGTTTGTGTTAGGAAACTGAGGTTGTGCATCATATGGCCTCATCTATATAACAACTTTTATCAGACTACATCATGTTCAAGATAAACTATAATATAAATAAATAAGTACTTGAGTAATTAGAAGGGTACATACTGTAATTAGTGGAATTAATTACAAATTGAATCAAAAGGGAGTTAACACTTTTCCTCTATCTATAATAAAGCCTTTAGTATCGGCCAGACTCAATACCTGAAGCACTTCAATGGGGAAAAATAAAACATAGTTAAAAACATGATTTAAAGTCCCATAAAATCACATTTGATTTGATTGTCTGGCTTTTATTATGAATATGTTAGCCTTAATGTTATTTATAAGCTGCTCCAAAAACAATGACAAAATTCACATTTAGAAATCATTCAAAAGTTATAGTCCTGCTCTCTACCACCGATACGGAGCAACAGTTTTGATGACATCATTCTGCACTTCAGCTTCTCATCAGATTTTCTGTCCAATCAAACGCTCTCTAGAATCCGAGAGAGCGTGTCCCGCCCCCAGTGTTATAAAAATAAAAATCGCCTTACCGAAGTTGCCTTTGTCGAGCGAGAGAGAAATCATATCAGCAAGCATGGGTCGGAAATGGCTGTGCGAACGTGTGTTTTATTCGGTTTTGCAACGGTGGGTTGGTTAAGAAGGAAATGGCTTGCGTCCGTGGTACTAACTGTGATGTAAGCTAAACACTATCAGCTGTTTAAAAAGGCTGAGGAGCCACTCGCTGTGTCCAGCCCTGATTTACTGTTTCAGTGGAAATTACATCAAGATATCGAATAACGCTGCACGATTCAGGGCACTTCATGGGGACTGAACCTTCCTATTATGTTAGGGGGAAAAAGTTACATCCATTATGTTATGGGTCAAAATGACTTCCATGATTTAAATACACACAAAAAACAGCAAAGAACCGCTTAAAACAGTAAACCGTTATTATGGCCTGCCCGAGACAAGCCACAAGAAGAAATATTTGCATATAAGTTCATGACCCTAAATGAGGAAAGTAAAAAAAATTCAAAGAGAAAAAGAGAGATTAACCGGTATTTCAGACATCTCAAATGTGGAAATGGGTCAAAGACACATAACATAATAGGAGGGTTAAAATCTATTCAGATTGGTTTCGTTTATCAGAAAGAGCATCTGTAATCGTTTCTTTACATGTTGGAATCGATGAATGCAGCGTCTGCAGTTGACGGTAAATTTGTTGAAATTGAATGTTTACTCGTCGTTACGTGTTTGGGATATGCAGCAGGTTATTGAAATACAAGCAAAGGTGCTAGCGTTGTACAATTACGATATAATATGTAACGATAAAGTTTACAGTGGCTTCATAAATTGGTTGTAACCATAAAAAAGCAAAAGACACCTGATCAGTCCCTCCAGGATTTTGTGAGTTTATTATTATTTTTTAAAAAAATTTTTGGCGATTGCAGAAATGAATGCAAAATCAAGCAAACTCCACAATATTCAGAGGAGCTTGCAGTTTTTCAAAATTACCTCAGATTTTTCGCAGATTTGGGCGTCATCACAACACGCTTTCAAAGCCCTCTTCGATTTACGTGCGTCGAAAATGGGTACAGCTAAAAGGTCACTGCGAAAGACTGTGCAAATCAATTTCATGGAATTACAGTTCTGCCAATTCAAGAAGTTTTCCACAAAAAAACAAAAACACAAAAAACTGCAAGTTTTGAAAAAAAGCCGCAGTAAAATCAAGCATTTTCGGTTGCAACAATCACAAAATAACTCTGCGAAATCCTGTACGGACTGACTGATGCGCATTCTTTGTTCTTCATTTTCTAGAAGTAGCATTTAAAAAACCTTGCTATATTACTTTGTAGTTAATTAAGAAAACATACACCGCCATCTTGCTCCGACCAAAGTGACTTGAATGCACCTGACGTCGTAATTACACTTCCCAGAAGGACTTGAACTCTCAGAAATACGCGTGGCCTTTAAAAGGTTTGCTGAAGTTTACCTTCCTGTTTGTTGCGTTAGAATTTGATTATTTAAAATATTCATAATGTTGACTGAACGTTCTGAAAATACTGCATCTGCCATATTTAAAGTTTGTAAAAGTTTACGTCTTCATGCTTTTTACTGGACAGGGTTCATCATGGCACCACTCGTCCGAACACGACAGACCGAGAAAACAATCGATGGGATCTCGACTCAAGTTGTTTGCACGGAATTCAGTAACTACATCTTCATTGTGCTTACACAGTATGGGAAGATTGGGACGCTGGTATCTGTAACACCTGACTCGAGATCCAGCGACATCAGCACATCCATGCTCACTACGAAAGTGCTGCTCGGAAAAGACGAGGTACTTGTACATCTTATCTGTTAGGATATGGCTCAGCAGCAGCTACGTTTGTGATTGAGATTTCCACTTTTCTCTCTTTTTTTTTTTCAGGCTCTTACGCACGTCTATGCAAAAAACGTCGCAGCATTTGTTTGCCAAGAAGCAGGAAATCGACCGGTTCTTTTGGGGCTTGCGCTTAAAGACTGCAGTGCTGAAAATCTGAAAACGCTCAAAGAAATGATCAAAACCTGCCAAGTATGGTGACCAAGAGAATTTGGGCAAAATGCTCCTGAGAGAAATTGTGACATGTTGTGAAAATGATGACTGTTGTGAATTTACTTTTATTACTTTTCTATTTATGTATAGATTTCTGACATGTGTGTAACATCATATCCTTTCATAATTTCTTGAATAAATTCATGTTTCTTTCTCATTGCCTACTATATAATGCTTATATAATACTTATATAAGAGTTCTGTCTTGAGCCTTTTTCATAAAGAGAATGTACTGTAAACACATTACCTCAGGTAAGTCACAGTAACAAATGCCACTATGACAGAGCTGAAGAAAGTACACAGTGTTACCATAGAAACAAAGCTTAGCTTAATAGATTGGTTCCTTTGATTCATTTGTTTGTTCACTGTAAGATAAATCATGGGTCCTATAGGTTTTAGTGTTTTCCCTGCTTTAACACACACACACACACACACACACTTTTACTCAGGACAGGGTGTTAATTAACTAATTAGTTATATCTGGTGTATTGGGAGAAGGGGAACGTATAGGACTTGACAAGGGGTACTCTGGGAACAGGGTTGAGAACGTGTGGGTTAAAGCAACGCAAAGATTTACCCTAATGTTTTGACCACTAACGTTACAGACTCGGAGTAAGATGGACAGAATACCCAAATCTCCAACGTACCCTATATGGCCGGAAGTATCTGGACACCTGACTATCACACCCATATGTTCTTGTTGAACATCTCATTCCAAGTTTATTCCCTCTTTGCTGTTATAATAAACTCCACTCTTTTATGAAGGCTTTCTATTAGATTTTGGAGCGTGGATGTGGGGATTTGTGTTCATTCAGTTACAAGAGCATTAGTGAAACTGATGTTATTGTGTGAGGAGGTCTGGGGTGCAGTCGGTGTTCCAGTTCATCCCAAAAGTGTTCAGTGGGGTTGACGTGCAGGACAAACAAGCTCTTCCACTCCAACCTTGGCAAACCATGTCTCCATGGAGCTGACTTTGTGCACAGGGGCATTGTCATGCTGGAACAGGTTTAGCAACTTAGTTCCAGTGAAGGAACTAAGGAACTTTGTACGCTACAGCATACAAAAACATCCTATAGAATTGTGTGCATCCAACTTTGGGGTAAGAGTTTGGGGAAGAACCACATTTTGGTGTAGTAATATAATACAGTGTATTTCAAAACGTCTCTATACATAGAGGACTATGTTTTCCAGCACCACATCGGTTGCGTCTTCGTCAGTGGATGTTTGTAGATGTCCACTTCTTCTCGGTCGGTCCACAACACTTCCAGTCTTTTTGAATCTGTTAAAAAGTTAAAAAGTCTCGTGTCGTGTGTGATGTGCTTCCCATGTTTCCTGTTAAAGTCCATTGCAACCTTGCGTAATAAGCATCCCGATCCATCCATGAGAATGGTTTCCATACTGTACCTTCTTCATTTCTCAAAGGCTATCTGAAAAAGAAAAGAAAAAAAAAGTATACATATAGGCTAATAGAAACTAAGTATGGAAAATTCTTTTTTAAAAAAGTGTTAATTTCCCTCTATCTATGGAGACTTGGGACACCGTGTATATAGACAGTATAATTTTCTTCATGCTGTAAGATGTGATAAGAAAAAAAATATATCGCGTAAATGAAATATTAGAGCAAACAAGCATTTAGGGCCAACAGGTGCATTTAATCCTATGTACACTGTTGGCACTGATCACCGACGTCACTGATAGGTCACGTGATCCGGTAACGCGCGCCGTGTGTGACGGGGTTTGTACCTGGTTTGGAGCGCTCGTGACTAAGTTTAGGGACGTTTTACTTAAGGGAAAAGAAAATATACATTTTATTTACTTTAGTCTGGGGTTTATGGTACAGTACGTGTTTGGTACACTTGAGTCGTTTGTGTGTGTGTGTGTGTGTGTGTTTGACTCACCTGTCGACTACACTATAACGAGGAAGTGCGTCTGTCAGTAGAAAGGCATTTCCGCCAATGGCAACTTTGAACGCCGCACTTTCCTTCAGAAAAGCGTGTATGTGTTTAATTCCGTAAAATAAATTGGTGATATTTGGGGTTTAAAGTGAGGTTGTGGGAAAAGGAAAACGGTTCAAATAGCCTGAAAAGTGACTGAAGTGATCCAGACGGGTGTCAGACTTCTGGGAAAGGTAAGTGGCGCAAGCAGTATTGTTCCCCCCTCTCCTGTTTACAAATGTTTTCTTTATTTCTTCTTATATTTTTTTTCTCCCCTTTTTGACATAATACTTCTCCTCGCTCATTGAAAGTGATAATATTGAAAAGAAAAAGACACACCACACAGCCAGCTTGTCACAATGCAACCCTGTTTAGTTTTGTTACATTCATTCTAAACCACTTGGTTTGTTTGTTTGTTTTTGTTTACTATTTTGACTTTTTATTTACACCATTAACCCACTGCTTAAAATATCTGCATTTTCCTCAAAGCCTTCTCTGAGCAGTGAGAAACCTTTTTTAGTAGTCTACAGAACATTATTCCTGGACACCGACGAGACCTTCCTTTCTTAGAGAAGCTCCACGGTTGAATTTGATGAATAAATCCAATCCAGAAGGTTGCCAGTCCCAGAGGAAACAATGCTGCTCCTGCTCAAACATAACCAACTGGCACATGACAATGAAACATTGATTGATTCTGTATTCTTACACAGGTGTCTGAGATCCGGAAGAATACACAAGTCATCAATGAGCGCGATCCATGCAGAATGTGTGTTGCACATGTGTTGTGTGTGTTTGGGGTTTTTTTTTTTTTGGTTTTTTTTTTTTTAAATCAACTAAACCTCACTATCTTTGTCGGTTAATGTCTGCTAGTTGGTTGTCCAGGTGTCGAGGGTGGGGTGGGAGGGAAGACAATTATTCTGCCCACAGACTTTGTACCCTGTAAACCACTTTAAAATGTATTTAAACGTCAAACTGAAGTTGCTTACAGTACAAATACTATTGACCGAGGCATTCATGATGAAATGAAGTCTGTAGTAGGGCTGTTTCATATCGTATCGTCCAGGATATACCAGTACAATTCCTCCCCATGATCCCACGATATTGACGATGTAGTTGATGGCGTGTTTACTAGGGAAGGGCGATATCTTATTGTTTGCAATATACTGGTAGAAATTCTCCCCATGATAAGAATCAGTCTTCCTGCGATAATAACGATAAAGCCTAGTTGATGTATTTGTGTGCGACGGTGTGTGACCCGTTCGCAGCTCACGTGCAGAGTGAACACAAGTACGGCGGAAGGTGGACGTGAAGCTGAGGAGGAGTTCATCGCTAAATGAGGAGCTGCCTCTACAATCTGGATCGGGTTCGGTTACAGAAAATCAGTTTTACTTTTAGATCAGTGTTTGTGTTTCTGAGGCTCTCAAGATCACAGCTATCACTTGTAGCTAAAAACAGTGGAGCACGGTACTATATTTATATCGTCACTGATATCATTATCGCACTAAACACCAGAAAATATCGCGATATAGTTTTAAGTCCATATCGCCCATCCCTAGTGTTTACGCACCGCAGCGTGGGAATTTCAGATGTAGAACGAGACCAAGTCGGGAGTTCCATCCCTAGTATACAGTTAAATAATAATGTCAGAATCAGTGTCGGTACACTTCAAGCTTGTAGTTGATTTGAATCGTTATTGTGTTTTATATACTGTTTTGCAGCATAGTTCAAGACCTTTCACTATTGAAATATTATAAGCACTTTTACAGACGAAAAGACATTTCCATTAGGGTTAGATTATGAATCCTGTGAGTACTGGTTGTTTGCATTTTCACTGGAATTTTAATTTGTGAATAAAATTCATATTTTTATTTTTTTTTTTAGCCTGCTTAACTGGTGTAGTTTAGTATTGATGATGGTCAGGGTTGAGTTGAACGTTATTTGGATCAGTGTTTAGGTTCTGAGATTCAAGATTCTGAGATACAAGACTGTATGCTGATGTGACTTGTGGCCAAAAAGATAGTGTCGAATGTTTAGTGTTTTAATATCGTCGTTTATACTGTTAGCGAAAAACAAACAAACAACAAAAAAAAAACTACCATGAAATATCGTGATGTAGATTTAAGTCTACATCGCCCATCACTAGTCTATAGTATGAAACTTAGTGGGCCAGTAACCTCATACGCTTGCAAGCTGCGCTGGTGTCCCACTCGGGTCCGTTTAAAAAAATTAAGTATATTTATATATTTTCATGTGCATTTGTATACACGCTATACAGCCGGAAGTTTGTGGACACCTGAACATCATGCCTATATGTGGCCCTTCCAAAAACTGTTTCCCTTCACTGGAACGAAGGAGCCAAAACATGTTCCATGTTGGCAAGGTTGGAGTGGAAGAACTCGACAGAGTCCTGCACAGAGCCCTGACCTCAACCCCACTGAACGATGAACTGGAACACCGACTTGTATTCGCACGTCTCACTCGTATTTCGCCTTTGTTTGTTTTGTCATCGTTTCAGATTCGTTTTTGGGCCAAAATGAATGAATGACCCAGTTCATCAATTCGTCAGCAATTACTAAGTAGCTAGTCACACTAAGAGTGCCTGATTTAGGAGGAGGACGGTAAAGAAGGGAAACATGGCGACTAAAAACACAGCAGGATTTTAATCTCCCAGATGTATTGTATTGAGTGCAGTTGTTGAGTAGCGTAGTAGGTCAGTGACTGGCTGGGTTGTTAATGTTAGCTAAATATCTAAATAGCATGTTTAACCAAAAACAAATGATCCTTGTTCCTAGTTTGTCCCATTTTATTTTGAAATGAACAATGAATGAACGCAACATGCACTCGATTTATTTCAAGTATCTTTTGCTCATACGTGTTTAGTGAGCAACTGGCCCACCGAACACCAAATTAGTTCTGCGCTTCTTGTTTGTATTGATTAGGACTTATGTGCCATCCAGTCACAAGACTGGTTCAAGATTGGTGGATCTGCATGATCGGTTGTTTTTGTTTTTTTTTCCATGTCCCCATTGCCCCACAACACACATTCTCTGTGGTTTGTATTCCAATGACATGCATTCCAGTTCCTACCATTTGGCCTCTTTCTAGTGCCATGGGTGTTCACAAGATGTATGCCATCAGCCCTGTCGCCTCTGATGGCCAGCACGACTGGCTCCAGTGTGCCCTCACCCGAGGAGAAGGCCATCTGGGACATGTTCAGCCTCCTTACATGCATTATGGCGTTCCTGGTTCATTTGGAAAGAAGAATCAAAGCAGGCTACACAGTTAAATAATGTAAAGTGACATTCATTGAGAATGCTTGACACCGTGTCACCCCGTCACCCCCCCCCCATGTTCTGTATACATCACCACACTTGCCAGTCAAATTCAAGCAAGTCGCGATGTGTGGTGCCGCCTCTTGCTGAGGATTCGAGGATCACTAACTGCATATGCAATGGTAATTCCTTTGGTGTTAAGGAACTTTTAGAAGTGGGTTATCAGTCTGAGGCTGATCCCAAATGCCACAGACGGACGCATCCTATTCTCAGCGAGAGGCGCACGAGCTCTCGCTCACACAGCAGGGTGTCTGCCTGGATTCCACTAAAGAGAGAGAGTCACTATAGACGCCTCTCTTACTGCCTGGGAGGCAATGTAATGCCTCGGTTCCTTATGATATCACCTTCTGAGCCATGCAGGATAATGAACTGAAACGGGTCTCTCGAAAGACCGCCATTTTGTGCCAGAGTGGCCATGTGGTTGAACTTTTGCGGTTTTTTTCCAGAAATACTCGATTGACCTTGCTAGTCTCCGTGAGCGAGAACCTGCTGAGTGTTTCATGTCATCCGTCATGGAGGAAAGATCTGAGGAGCTCTACTTTCTAGACAGACACTGGCACACTAGGTGATGGACAACATGACCATGGCCTACTGACTCCTACCATGACATGCCACTCTACATGGAGCATCTCCTACTCATGCGCAATATTTATTTACCCTTTAGTGTACCATAGTCCCTTTCTGTGGAGTGAGTGTGCGCCGTTTATCTCCGAACACCTTTCCAGCGAGGACGGGTATTCATGGCATTACAGCATGTATTATCCAGGATTCGGTATGTCTGCAGATTGAACAATACGTTCGGCACTGCATAATAAAATGGACTGTTCATCATGAAACACCGCTTATATTGTGTGAGTTGAAGAAAACTGAGTGTTGGACCGAGATATTAGAGACTACCAAATATGCGTACAATGTACTGGTGCTAATACGCCACACATGCACATGCAGCAACCTCTAAAGAAAACTAAAACGCCAGAGCGATTTGGAAGTTCACATTAAGTAGTGAAGAAAGCCGAATTCAAAACCACATCTAGCGCTACAGAGAGCTGCGTGACTCAGAGAATGTCTAGCGAAGTGCCGAATAAGGAAAGCCCCGTGCTTCAGACACACCCGGTCACAAGTCACACCAGTTTAGCCGTGCATAATTTTACAACATTCTAAAGCACAGCTTTATTCACTTATTTATTTGTTTGTTTTATTTTGAGTGTATTTTATATATATATATATTATATACACACTGCTATAAGTAATGTTGAATGTTCTCTACATATTCAGGCAATGTTTACTTTTGCTGTATCGAAAACGTACCATATTAAGACACCGTCGTATCGCATTGTATCAAATTAGAATTTGTGTATCGTTACACCCAGTGTATGTAATTTTATTTATTTATTTTCAGTGCGTTGCGGTTATATTCATTGCGGTGATTTCCTGATTGCGCGCGATTCGGTGATGCCTGTGGAGAGTCACGAATATGCAGTTATTACTAACTCAACTGCCGGCGTTCACTACAATGTAGAATAGGTCGCGATGTGATGACCAGAAGTCTTCCTGCGAAGACTTTTTTTTTTTTTTTTTTTTTTTTAATTATTTATTTATTTGTTTATTTGTTTATTTATTTATTTTATTTCAAGTGGACACTAAGGTTGTTCAGTCATTTCATCGATCCCACCGAAAAATAGAATAAGATCGGTCGGACGAATTTGTACTCGATTTGTTATTTCGCGTTCTTATTTTTGCTCGTCTAGGGACACTGCGCACGCAAGTTAATGGAAGTAGGTGTACATTAATCTCCATATAGACCGATTATATAAAAACACGCAAATGCCTAAGTTAGACAGGTCTATCCGTAGATACCGTATAAGTAAGCCGCGTTTTCAAACGGTGAGCGCTTTTGCTTTTATTTATTAATTTATTTTTTTTAAACTAATTCAAAGAATTCCATGATGTATAGTAATATCATGGGTGTGATTTTTATTTTATTTTTTTTTCCCACTGTTTATAAAATGCTTCTAAATTGGCAAACTGATCTAGTTTTGCATTTGAATAAGTCTGCTTCTGAGCAGAGTTGTGCTTATAGACTTGTTTGAAGAAATCCAGGATCATGTAAAAGCTTCAACAATCCAAAGCTAAATCAGTAGTCCATGTACAAAGAACTGATGCCAGGGCCTTAATCTGACCTTTTTACCTTTTTATATTTATTTTATTATTCTTCTTTTAAATTATCCGTTTTTGTGAAGTAACACACAGTGATGCCTCTTTTCTCCTGGAATTGTGATAATACTGTGTGTGTGTGTGTGTGTGTGTGTGTAATATTAATAAATATATAACACTACACTAATGTTGTATTAGTGGGTACATGGGTAGACTCAATAAATTGTAGCTAATGAGCAAAAATACAGCTGAAAATACAGCGTTGTTGCTTTAGTCTCTACATTTTTAATGTGTATGGTGTTGCTGTTGTTTTTTCCTCAGATGGATGAATTGTTGGACACTGCTAACAGTACTTCGAGGATGGATTCAGACAGCAGCATGAGCTCTTCAGCCTCTCGTTCGTCTTCAGTGTTGCTGTCCAACATTTCTACCAGGTCTAACATGACAATAGTCGTATCGGAGAACGGGACTCTGGTGGAGGACGAGATCTTTCTCAACACGGTTACTGCTCAGGCCCTCTCGGGGATATTTATTTGGTCTGCGGTGCTCATCACGTGTCACCAGGTAAGCTGCCTTTGTTGGGTCGTGTTGCGCTTTGTGTGTTCCCCCAAAACGTAACGCAAGTACAGCTGATGTCTAAGGAAGGTGTTGATATGGATATGTGGACCGCAAGCCGGAAAAGAGGAAGCACGAGCCATAGCCGAAAGCGAGGTCAGGAAAATAAAATAAATAAATAAAAACAAATCAGCTAGATGGAGGACATATTCTTTGTGTGGTGCTGCATGTGTCCTCTCCCTCCACCCTTCCCTTGAGGTGATTGACTATTCACATGACAGCTAGTGAAATTTGAGCACACCTGTCTGATCCGTCTCAGAGTCTTTTCTCACAGGTGAACAATAGTGAATTGCAGAGATGAATACAAACCCGCTAGCAGCTTCCGGACAGTTATTGTTTATGTGGCCAAAAGATTGTGAACACCTGACCATAAAAGTCATATGAGCTTGTTGAACATCCCATTCCAGATCTAGTCCGTCTTTCCTGTTATAATAAGCTCCACTGTTCTGAGAAGGCTTCCTACTAGATTTTGGAGCGTTGCTGTGGGGATTTGTGTTCATTCAGCTACAAGAGCATTAGTGAGATCAGGAGGTCTGGGGTGCAGTCGGTGTTCCAGTTCATCCCAAAGGCGTTCAATGGAGGTGAGGTGCAGGACAATCGAGTTCTTCCACTCCAAACTTGTCAAACCATGTGTTCGTGGAGCTCACTTTGTGCACAGGGATATTTCATGCTGGAACAGGTCTGGGCTTCTTAGATCCAGTGAAGGGAAATTGTACTGCTACAACATAGAAAGACATTCTATGCAATCGTGTGCATCCAACTTTGTGGTAACAATTTGGAAAAGAACCACATGTAGGTGTGATGGACAAGTGTCCACATAGTTTTGGCCCTACTTGGCGAAGTCTGTTTCTGGATACAAGAAGCTTTAGCCAAGAGCTTATTGCCGTTTAAATTGTAAGTAAGTCACAAATTGAATATCGATTAAAAACATATTTCAACTACTGCTATCATTGTATATTCATTTGGTCGCACTTCATTTTGTGCATGACATTGTGACTTTTAAGTGCAACAGTGGACTGTGGTGTGTTCATTAAAATGTGATGGGCTCAAGATGATCACAACACAGATTAATATACATTTATTTGCTATATTGTTCATTTGCATATTTCTGCCTTCTGCCATGCTGTATAAGCATTTATTCAGAATACTGCTGTTTCAGCACTTTATGCAGAATGTTACTGAGAACTGATGTCATCAGTATTATAGACTATAATGAACCAGTAATGGGAGCCTTTCCAGCATGCATTTTAATATTAGGAGTAGTAAGCCTCACTCACCGTCCACTTTAATAGGAATAACTGTACACCTGCTCATTCAGGTAGTTATCTAATCAGCCGTGTGTCAGCAGCGCAATGCAAAGAAAATCCTGCAGATACAGGTCAAGAGTTTTATATAATGTTCACGTCAGAATGAAGGAAAAAGTGTGATCTCTGTGACTTTGACCGTGGCATGGTTGTCAGTGTCAGAAGGGCTGATTTGAATATTTCAAAAACTGCTGATCTCCTTGGATTTTCACACACAGCAGTCTCTCTAGAGTTTACACAGAATGGTGCATTGAGTGAGTGACAGGTCTGTATGTGTGGAAACGCCTTCTCGATAAGAGAGGTCAGAGGAAAATGACCAGATTGGTTCAAGCTGCCAGGAAGGATATAGTAACTCATATAATCAGAAAAGGATCACAGCATGCACAAAACATCAAACCTTGAGGTGGATGAGCTACAACAGCAGAAGACCACATCAGGTTCCACTCCTGTCAGTGAAGAGCAGGAATTTGAGGCTATCATGGGCACAGGCTCACCCAAACTGGACAGTTGAAGATTAGGAAGCATCTGCATGATATAATTTATTTCTGTTTTTTGTTTTGGCTTTTTTTTTTTTTTTTTTGGCGTACTGTGGTGCTTCCACATAATTGACTGATTAGAGAACTGCATAAATGTGCAGGTGTTCTTATTAAAGTGAACACTTTTTTTTTTTTTTTTTTGTTTTGTTTTGTTTTGTTTTTTTAATAAGGGTGGTAGAGGTGAGAAGGAGGTTACAATGATGCCTACAATGAAATGCACTTTTCTTGTTCACTCCATGACCCATGAAAATGTAATACAGGATCCGCTGTATTCTGTAATCGGACTGCTAGAACAGTGGTGATGGGAGAAGGGGTCACAGAATGAATTTCTTTTGTGCAGTGCCTGGAGGGCACCTGGAGGACATGTTTGATTGCCACTGAAGTCTCTTGTCCTCCCTCCAAAAAGTATAATGCCTTTTATGAAGGAGGAGGTTTTCAGGCAGCTTATACAATGACATGATGGTGTTAAGCCGGAAAATGAGTCTCCATGAAACGCTCTCCCTTCACCAAAAAAAAAAAAAAAAGGTCTGTGCGGTTACATTTCGCCATATAGACCAGCAGCCAAGCAATTTCTTCCACTGGCAGCTCATCTGAGGCGCTGCAAACAGCAACCTGTACAGGAGTGGTGGAAAGGTTTTGCAATGAAAATGTATGTAAATCCCGACAAGCTTAAAGCAGTTTTTTTTTTTTTTTTTTTTCCTTCCTTCAGTGATGTCAGTTCTCCATTCATACTAAGTGTAAGATCGAGATTGCTTTGTTCTTGCAATGTTGACTTGGCTCAAAAGAAGGCATTCTCTTCAGAGACCAGTAATAGCAATAAGCTATCTGCCCTTCAAGAGTACAGTCTCTTCTAAGTTTATCCTCTTCCTGTGTTGAACTTTTCACCAATCTCCTTATAAGGATGAAGTTTTTAAAAAAAAAAAAAAAGACAATCCTACCTGACTAACCTTTTAGTATGTATATTCCATAGTAAAAACCTTTTGATTTTCTCATGCCTTTTTCCTAAAAATATTTCACACGTGAAGACTAGAGAAAACCAGACTTCAGATCAATTTTAAAAAATATATATTTTCTTACTGTTTGCGGTCTACAAAAAGCTCAAATCAGAAAAGAAGCCTTAGGAACACTAGGTCAACAAACCCAGTCCCACAAAGTATTTTAACATAGCTCGGCTGATCTATAAGCTCATATGCGCTCAGTTCCATATGCTCGTGTGCAAACATTAACCAAAAAAAAATGATTTTTTTGAGCCCTTTGCCTGTTCTTGAATGCCGAAGAGGTGTGTGGAGTGAGATAAAAATCCAGCATTCAATCACTTAAAAGAAATGGGAAGGAAATACTCCGAGCTGGATGGCCAGTATTTCAGACATCACAGGTGCACTATTCAACTAAAACTGCTGACGCAGGCATTTCTAAAAATGTTCCCAGCATTTTCACAGGTATTCCAACGTCACGTATGGATTTTGGCGCTTTAGACCTGCGTGCTGGGAATGATTTTGTAAGGTAGTGTAGTAGATTCAGCAGCTGTATTGCTTTGTCTAAACAGCGGCCAGTTCCTTTAATGAAATCTGGAAAACTGCTGACTCGGGGAAATTGTGATCCGCTGGGACAAAAGCCAAGCTTGATGCCAGTTGTCAGTAGGCTGGGTAGTGGTGTGAACATCGTGCATGCATTTGAAATGAACACGTGAGTCGGAAACCCTTACCTATCAGTACACCACCTCTCGTTACAGTGGCACTTGTCGAGGTGTGGGATGTATTTATTAGGCAGCAAGTGAACGGTCAGTTCTTGAAGTTGACGTGTTGGAAGCAGGAAAAATGGACAAGCGTAAGGAAAGACAAGGGCCAAATTGTGATGGCTAGATGACTGGGTCAGAGCATCTCCAAAACGGCAGGTCTTGTGGGGTGTTCCCGGTATGCAGTGGTTTGTACCTACCAAAAGTGGTCCAAGGAACGACAACCAGAGAACCTGCGACGTGATTCAGGGTGTATGTTGGCGCTTCCTGTCTCCGTGTGGTATCTGTGGTGAGGGAGCACAAATTAGATAATTATCAAAAGCGTTAGTGTTGGTGATAAATAAGAGGACTCTTAATTGATTCAAAGTGATCCCAAATTTGGTCTTGCCAATTCCCACCACATCCCCACTTTCTCAGTCACAGGATGGCCGCCAACAAGAACGTGCTTCCTACGAGACACATGAAGCCAACCTCCACATCTTTTCATAACGCAATAGGAGGAAAGCCCAACCTGCACTTTTCTGCATGAGCTCACAGATGCCTGCGAATAGCTACTGTCACTCATATTGACACGAGAGAGAACATATGCCCCTCCCACTTTGAAAGCACAGCCAATTTTGCTCTCTTGGCATTGGCCACAGATGACAGTGGCATTGTCGGGATTCAAACACGCAATCTCCCGGCGATAGAGCGAACGGTTTTCTGTTGTCACTCTTAAAGTAGGATAAACTATGCCCTTATCATAAACAAGGTCCTCGTTTATAAATCCGCTCCCGCACCTTGGACGGAATCTCATCATGTGCTCTCCACGGCCAGATGTCCTTGAGACTGATATTGTAAAATTAAGACAATAAAATCATATAATGTTGTACTAACTGGTAGTTTAAAAACTCTGATTTCAATCAAATGCATCAATCATCTAACAACAATAAGAAGAATAATTAAGACGAATAACAAATCTGCATGTGTCGCGGAGTCCGTGGAGGGAATATTTACCCTCTCTTACTTTCAGTGTAATCTGTGCCTGGTGGAGTCTGTTTCTCTTCCTGCACTACAGGAGAACTGGACCAGATCAATCTAGATCCTGACTCACCTTGGTTCTCTAGAGCTCCTTAATACAGTACATTAGTCCTTCACCCACATAATAGCCAAGGCTGAACAGAAATCTTTCATGTGAGTCACAGGCTGTGCATATAGAGACAGGGTGGTGGGCTGGAATTGTGACTGTACACAATCTCTGACATGAAACATTGTCATGATTTGCCAAAAGAAAGTGTCCTGAAATCTCAGCGAATGTTTCACTTTATATAGTTTTTTTAAATAATAATATTTACCAATGCTAGTATGATTTACAAGATCATCCTACTTTAGGTGTTCTACAAAGTGTAATCATTAACTACGATATGCATCTTGGGTGTGATAAAACAGCAGGGAAGAGATAAGGTCAGTGCTCTGCTTCCTGTCAGGATGTTTTGCTGGAACAAATGTAAGTGGATTTTTTTTTTTTTTTTTTTTTTCCTTATAGATGGCTTTTTTTTGTTTGTTTTTTCTTTTATCCCTACCTACCTACTTTTCTAGTGATTGACCCCGTCTTCCACATTGACAAACGACCTGTTTGAGATATTATATCGCACGTGGCCACTCCTCAATCTCTGCTCCATATTAATAATTTCCATTCCCTTTTCATCACAAAGCTCGATCATCCCTACCTCAGGAGTAATATTTTGCCTAAGGGGAAAAAAAAAAAATCTGAGAGGAATACTTTTGTATTCATTGCCTGTTTTATTCAGTTCCTATCATGTCTTTAAAACTACTTTGGTTTGCTTCAGTTATTTATGGTGGGTAGGTTAAGAAGTGAAACTTTTTTTTCATAGTAGGTTCTTGTTTAGTGAAGCTCAAATATATTGTGTGTGTGTGTGTTAGATCTATTTGCACCTGAGGTCATACACAGTGCCAAACGAGCAGCGTTACATCATCCGCATCCTCTTCATCGTGCCCATTTACGCCTTTGACTCCTGGCTTAGCCTCCTCTTCATCAGCAACGACCAGTACTACGTCTACTTTGACTCCATCCGTGACTGCTATGAAGGTTTGTACTTCTTTCTTTCTTTCTCTCTCTCTCTCTCTCTCTCTCTCTCTCTCTCTCTCTCTCTCTCTCTCCCTCCCTCTATCTGCTAATACTGTATAGACAGGGCTTTACAAGTGAAGACACCTGCGCTGAGCTAAAATAAGCTGCAGACATCCAACTGCCCAAACTTGTTCCTCTCATCTTTCTTCATAGTACAAAGAATGAACTACAATGCAGCGTTATCATGTCTGTTGTCCTCTATTATTTTTATTTATTTATTTTTTTTTTTTTCTTCCTCTCACCGTCCTCTCCTCTGTTAGACAGCAGAACTGAGAGCAAGTGTTTTACAAGTTATAAATATGCCTGTCAGTGGAAGTAGTGGTTATTTTAGTTTAGTTTTGTTTTCGTTTTTTAATATACCAAAAAACGAGTTCAGTCTTTTAAGGGGGTTGCAGTTTGTAATGTCAAACAGGCATTTTTATTATTCTTTTTGGCTCTGCATAAAATATTCTAATACTAGTACTACATAAAAGCACTGTGCACAAATGTGAAAAGGTTTCATGCAAATAACTTTTTTTCTGTCTATACATTTTTTACCTTTTTTTTTTTTCTTTTTTTTCTTTTTTTTCTATATTCTCTTAATACTCTACGAGAGTGAGAGAGATGCCTTATGTTTAAATTCTTTAAATCAAAACATTAAACCTTTTTCTTTAATGTGATCTGTATTGGGGTGTCTAGAGGAAGATAGTTTGCCTTTTTCTCTAAATACATCTGTGAAACTGCTGCTGATGTAAATATTTTGTTCTTCTCAGCTTTTGTAATCTACAACTTCCTGAGCCTGTCCTTCGAGTATCTAGGAGGAGAGAGCGCTATCATGGCTGAAATACGCGGAAAGCCGATTCCGTAAGTGCGTTCTGTTCTTTTCAGAGAAATAGACACGTGTTATAGTGTAGGTCAGAGGTTCTCAACCCTTTGTAACTAAAGCCCCCCCGCCCTATTTGGAGTAGACCAGTTATAATGATTGTCTATTCTACATAAAATCTATCTATATATAACCTAATCTATAATCTGTTTTTGGTTTAAAAAAAAATTGTTTTTGTACTTTTTTTTTTTTTTTTTTTTATTACTTTTCATATTTTTTTTTATTTTATTTTTTTTTATTATTTTTTTATGATTTAAAAAAAACAAAAACAAAAACTTTTATGACTTTTATAAAACTATATAACGGACAGGTATGGAACATGAATGATCAAAAATGTTTCTGAACACTATAACTACTTTGAACAAGAGAACTAGGCTGTAATAACGTGGACTATTTTACATGTAAAACATGTTGCATTAGATTCGTCTTGCATTCTAAAAACATTCGCATACGAATGATGTAAATTGGGACGAAGGGCGCGTCTCGTTATCCATGACATTGTTAAATCTCCGGCTCTCAGCCTCTCACTGAACAGAGCGGACGCTGAGAGAGGTGAGAGTGCAGCGGGAAAGAAAGACCTCGCGCTTGCAGGACAGTACTGGAGACATTTGGAAAGTCGCTAAGGTTTGTCCAAAAAGTCGCTAGATTTGTCGCTGTTGCAAAAAAAAGTCGCTAAAGGGGTCTGAAAAGTGGCTAAGTTGACAACACTGGTCTGCACTGACAGCTACATAAAAGGCAGGCTAAGCTCCACCTCTCCCCAGCAAAAAGAAAATACAGAGGGAGAGGGAATGCAGGGTTTTATATTGATGCACATTATATTTGAAAAGCAATAAAATACACAGAGAACCCAAATGATGCCCTGTCTGTGTTTTTTTTCTTGAAAACTTTTTGAAAAATTTGCGCCCCCCTTCCGATCTCCCCTGGTTGAGAACCACTGCCCTAAAGCCAAAGCGGTAGCTTATACTCAAATTAGATGTAACGTACTGTTAACCCAGTTAAGTATACTAGAGGTTACTAGTTAGATTTTGTTCTACCCTTTGGCATCAGTGTTAGCAAAATGCATCCAATCTCCCAGAACCATGCTTTACCATTTTAATTTTTTTTTGGTTTACTAAACATTTACCATGGGCAGGTCAGCTGGAGCTGCTTTATCCAGCAGTTCATCCAGATCATCTCCTAAAAATTCTCCATCCAAGTCCAGCTGTGCATAAGTATCACTGGGCTTGGATTCATTTACCGCAGGCATAACCAGAGGAACAGGCTCAGGATTTGGTCGCTCGGCGGGGGTTACAGCGGGTGGTATTGTAAGGACGGGTACATGCTGAGGCTCCACTTCTGTTTTCTGACTCCCGGGAGGACACACCGGGATGTTCACTGGCAACAAAGTGCCAACAACCTGAGTAAACTGACACTCATCTGAGAAGCAGTGGGGAAAAAGAGATCATTTAGTCCTTGGCTTTTGGATGGTGAAAGGGTTTTCAACCTGAAAAATAAACCAAGCACAACCGGTCTTACCTATTTCAATGTCTTCCACAGAAGCAGAGGTCTGAGATAACTGTCGAAACAAACAAGCAAGCAAAAATTTATTTGGTATTGCAATCTGTATTTATACAACATAAACAAAACGAAGATTATTCATACCTTTTCATTTGTTGCTCCTGATGCACTGGATCCAGATAAAACGTTTAAGGCAGGCTGTGTAAAAGAAAAAAAAAAAAAACATCAACCAGAAAGAAACTCACCACAAGACTGTAACACTACATCTCCTTGAATAAAAATACCCCAGAGTACCAAGTCCTCATGTTTTCTTGTAGTCACGTTTGTCCTACTATAACCTGAAACAGGTTTCTGGTCAGCTAACGCTGCACCTCAACAGATGGTGTATTAAACCTTGTATACTGTGTAGTACCTTACTGTCTCAAGTTCAAATGTTCTGCACTATATGAAAGTGAGAAATCATCATCATGTGGTAACTCGGGTCTTTAAACCCACCCCAGAACTGCCTCCACAGGCACCAATGCTGTTTAGAAAACCCAAAAAGGTTCAGTACGGCTGGGCGATATGGCATTACGATCTCGATATCCTGATAAATTATACATTGATCTTTTTATTAAATTTAAAACAAATTACAAACTCACTGGAAGCAGCATTTTTTTTTAATTGCACAAAATGTCTCTTGTTAAAATGTTTGCTTATAAATCAAATATTTTTAAATATTAAAAATATATATAAATTAAATCTATTCAATTTTACCAATCAACAAATGTATTATTATTATTTTTTTTTTTCAAAAAGGCAACAATATTGTTTTGCTCACACTTTGTTTGTAAGCAAACCTATAAATCATGCTGCATATTGTGTATCGTAGATCAGTCCGTACAGGATTTCACAGAGTTTTTTCTGATTTCTGCGGCCAAAAATGCTTGCTTTTTCGGCAGAGTTTTGTTGTGCTTTTTTTGTGAGAAAAACTAGTTGAATAGCACGGCCTTTCACAGCGATGTCTGTTGGTAAATGAGCTGTACTCGTATTCGATGCACGTGAATGTGAGTTTGTGATGACGTCACATGACGCGTTTTTGCCCAAATCTGAGGAAAAATCTGCTGTAATTTTGAAGAATTTTTTTTTTTTTTTTTAAATCGCAATCTCCTTTGAATATTGCAGAGTTCTCTTGGTTTTGTATTCACTTCACCGATCGCGAAATCCTGGAGGGACTGACATAAATACCTCTGAGAACCGTCATATGATTTTTGTCATATCAGCCTCTGTTTAACAGATCGTTGGGTAGAAGTGGACTAACACCCTTTAGACCGTGCTACTAGGGCTGCACGATTATGGCCAAAATGATAATCCCGATTATTTTGATCAATATTTTGATCTCGATTATTTATCACGATTATTAATTGATTTTAGTGACAACATATTTTTATTGCACTTTCACGTTTATTAAGTTTTCTCATGCCACAATATAACACACAAGTAG